>JANDJZ010000567.1:0-32815 GCA_027943245.1 Acanthamoeba sp. SK_2022b | reverse complement strand
AAGCTGGCCATGGCCAGCACGCCCACGGCCGGCGTGACAAAGAGGCCCTGTACGTGTGTCCACACGGAGAGAGATCACCAATGAGCGCACAGCAGGGACACGACGCGAGAGGCAAAGGGGCAACACGCGCGCAGTCGCTGGCCACGAACCATTCCACCGCCCCAGATGGCCTTGAAGACGACGGCCGAGGGCCACCACAGGTTGATGCCGGCGCCGTACTCGAGGGCCATCATCACGGCTAACGTGGCCGGAGCTGCACGACCAATGACATAAATTCATGAATATAAATAATAAATAAATAGGAATAAATAAATAAATAAATAGGCGAGTGTTGCGAAGTGGACAAACGAACGAACCAAAGATCACAAACCAGATGAGAGTGAAGGGGATGCCCCTGAGGATGAGAAGAATGAACTTGACAAAGTGCTTCTTCCTGTTGTTATGCGGTCCGTGAGTAAAGTGTGCGCCATGAGATTCGTGCCGTGTCGCGAGGTGATGGCGCGTATGCGTACCAGTTGCCCTTGCCCGGCAATCGGATGAGGTCCTCCATGCGGAGGAAGTAGTTGTAGAACTTGCCCCTGCGGAACTCGGGCGAGTAGAGGTTGAGCGAGCCCATCTTACCCAAGAGAGGCACACCGACACGCAGATCCCTGTGAAAAAGAAATATATTTAAATCAATAAATGTTAAATATCACCTCCAATACGATGAAATACCGGTTAATAAATAAATGGCATTATTAATAATTATAAATTACAATGACTGTTTCTTGTGCACGGTACCGCATGACGAGATTGGAAGCAATGATCCAAGTGAGGATGCCAGTGAGGAGTGTTGTGATGATGATGTCGCCGCCTAGTGTGTTTGGCCACTCCCACACCCTGATGTTGCCCTGAGAAGAAAACACTTAGATTTGCACTAGATCAAGTAGCATGAGGAAAATGAGAAATGAAGAATGTACGCATGATTCGCAAAGCAAAGCAAAATCAAAGAGGCAGGATCAAAGTGGTTTTTGTGCTGTTGTTTGCAGAAACGTACTTGATCGTGATACATGAGGGCAGCAAGGCCGCCGTTGATGATGGCATCGAGTAGCGCAGCACCGATTGTCATCATGACAATCAGGTAGAGGATGTGCTTCCATGTGAAACCCATTCCGGGTTTGTGTCTGTGAATCGCAGATGAAGATCGATGACGCGAGGTGCCTTCGTCGTAGAGGTTGTCTTGGTCGTTGTGGTTAAGAGGGAGGAGCGGTTCAGAAAGGGTGGAGTCTGAACGTTGCTGCATAACAGAGGTGGCGGCTGGCTAGTGGCGGTGCGGGTACGGACACAGAGCACTCGAGTGAGCTGGGGCCACACACGGCGTGTCGTCCGCGGGTCTGCGCCGGACTCTTCCTCCATTTTCTCCTGATCTCCGCCGCCAGAAAAGCCAGATTAATTGTCATCATTGACGCCAGTTATCTTGCTCGAAATTTCGTTGGGCATTCGCAGCCTGTTTCTTAACAACAGCAAAACCAATCTACCCGAACACCTTGGGGTGAGTCAGCGTCAGGGATCTGCGTTGCCATGCAGTTTTTGAGCACACCAATAACTTATACCATATCAATCATCCCCCCTATGTGCCAACAACTCTGGTGAGAGTTCCAGCTTGCAGATCAAATAAAACTGAAAGTTCAGAAATGGACAAGTTAAAAAATTGGACGCTAAAAAAGGTCAGAGTTGTAGCAATGGTACAAAAAAATGGGGAATGGTGGGAGTGGTCTAAAGATGCTGCCTATGCAACTCCTGAGCATAAAGTCTAGACAGTGCTTGAAACTGAGTGTTCAGTAAAATGAGACACTGCCCCTACCATTTTCACTGCAGACCAAAGAGTGAGTGAGGAGAGTCACCTCTTCAAAACTGAGTGTTCAGTAAAATGAGACAGTGACTCTTTTTCTGCAGAGAGCACCTGTCTGGGAAGGTGTCCTAAATGTCTACAGCTGCATGATGGCTGATTTGCCAGGCTTGAAGGCTTTCACTTACACTGGTTCTGCTGGAACAGTTCTTGATGGATAAGCATGTGGTTCAGGCTATCTGCAATGTCTTCCAGGCCAAGTCTTCATTGAGTGATGAAGTTGCAGCTGCCATGGTACACACCAACTTGCTTGTGATCCAAAAATTGTCAGAGGCACTTCTGATGTGAATGGTGAGTCTGGGTCATTGCAGATGCTGGTCTACCAGTTGGCCAATAAGGGTGTCAACCTGATCTGCTTCTAAAGAATGAGCTGATATGTCCTCATGGAACAAGATTTTCTCATTGTTGAGAGCCATCAGCTACATTATTATTATCACCCTATCCCTACATTAAATCAAATAACCCTGGTACAGGGTTCATCATATGTTCTTTTTACATGCCAACTTCTTACATGGCCCACCACAGGCACGAACCTTGGACCAAACAGGTAGCTGTGGAGGTCATCCTTGGGCAGCTACCTCTCTGAGCAATGGAGCATGCTATGCGTGGAGAGTGCAGACACCACCGCCAACAACTCATCCAGCAACAGCCAGCCCACATCCTTGATCTCCATCTCTACCACCGCCGCCACCTCCTGCCATTGCCAGCAGCCTCAGCTACCTCCACCAGCCCACTGGCAACAGCAGCAGCAGCACCGCCACACCACCCACACTGTCACCTAGCAAGCACAAGGAGTTCATGGGTGGGCCCACATGGCCACCACACTGCACTCGCTGGCTCACCCACCACCACTGCCACCACCAACATTAACATCAACATCAACATCACCCCAGCAGAGCAGCAACGAGTCATGGTTGCAAGGGACATTGCCAGTCCACTCCCCACTCAGGCCCAGCGAGGACAAGCAGCCAGCATGGAGTGCCACCACCAGCGGCCGCAAGGCCAAGGACAAGCAGAAGGGCAGGTGGGACAGGGACAACATGCAGACCAACAACACTGCCAACCACCATGGCAACAACCCAGAGGAGTCAGTTGGAGCGTGAGCGCCCAGCACACTGTTGGCGGCAACAGCAACACATTCATCATATGCACATCTCACACAGCTCAAATACATCACACAAGATGTCAACATGCACAACTTGGTCAGCGATCAGCAAGAGTATCCAAAGAGGAAGGCAGCCAGTGATTATGAACTATCTTCTAGTAGAGAGAGGCCTTTCTCTGGCAATATCAACAATGATATTCAGGGTAGCTAATACTGCAGGCACAGGGTTGTGTCTTAGTAGTGATGGTCACTGTGTAGTTTAGAGCTGCTGATCATCACCATCACTCTGGGAATCAAACCCAACTGCTCCTCTGCTTTTGGCCTGCGCAATTCAATGTTTGACAAGGGCCACCACCAATTCTATGGTGATGACCCGTGGAGACCTTAAATTTCTCCAGCTAGACAATTAAAACTCACTTTCACCATTAAAGCTCGCCAGCCCAAATGTCCACAACCACAATTCAGCAGATCACTTAATCGCAGGTGCACAATCCTAAACCTGTGTGCGTAAATCCCACAGCAGGAGTGGTTTGCACTGCACCTGCCCTAGTGTTGAACAAAACTGCTCAAACTCCTAACCTTTTGTCTTTCTCTCTCTCTCTTCCTCAACCATCATGCAGCACCCCATGGCCCTTATCTACCCCAACATGACCTACATTGGGTCCTTCCCAATTTCAGAGCTGCAGGCTGGGTCACTGATGGGCTCAAGGTCAGCCCATCACTCATCTCCAAGGTCCAGGGTGAGCGCCCCAACCCTTGCCACTCTGGCCAGATGGAGTGGCGACGCAAGACAGAGCTCACTGGCCACGTCAAGGAACTCACAACAGTTGTCATCAAGGAGACTTTTTCCTGTGCAATGGCAAGTCTGGCTGTGACCACCCATGGAGCCCAACCAACAAGAAGATGTGGTGTGCTGTTATGGCATGCTTTGCCATCAACCTGTGGGATCTCCAAGTTGCCCACATCTATGTTGTAGGCCAGCATGGGCAATGGTTCAAGTTGAATGTGAAGGCTTTGCAGATTGCGCCACACATCTGCCAGCAGATCCTATGTGCTGATGGCCTGGACTATGGGACTGGTGGGTGGACCACAGCAATGAAGGAGGTCATGCGACTTCAAGAGCTCTCCAAGGATGGACACACAACTCCTGATGTGGTCCCTACGCTGAAGCAGGTTCAGAACCTGCTCAGCTATGAGCGGTGGAAGGCAGGGTGGGGCCATGGGACCATTGCCACAATGCTCAAGCAGACTCTGTGTGACAAACAGGTGAGCCCTTTCATCCTGTTCCCCTCAGCCAACAACAGAAGCATCATGGAGGAAGTTGAGCAAGGGTGGCCCTTCCTGATTGTAATGATTGGGAAGGTGTGTGTACCTTTGGTGCGCAAGTACAGTCACCTCATTGGGCTTGATGGTGTGTTCAAGATCGATCAAAACCGCTGGCCCATCTATGCTGTTGCAGTTGAGGACGAAGAGGGCCATGGCTGGCCGATCACCTTCATCTTCACTTCCTGTGAGAGCAAGGACATCCTAGGTTGAGCGGATTCTGCATGATCACATTGCCAGTGAGCTGGGCAAAGAGTGGTCACCTTTTCATTGACAGATGGAATGCTGAATGTGCCTGAAGTTCTGGCACAGCTTAAGTTTGTCCAATGGTCTGAGTCAGAAGAAGAATGAGAGGAGCACACAGCAGCACTCTTTGAATCAATTCCAACAAAGGTCCATGCATACTTCAAGAAGACGTGGTTCTGCCCACAGTGGGTGGGAGCGTGGACCAACATCAACTGGCCAGGCCAGTGAGAAGGCCTGTGGAATACAAACAACCTTGTTGAGGCCCAGTTTGGCAAGCTTGGGTGCTTCTGCAACCACAAGACATTGTTCTCACCCAGTACAAGTACCTACCTCCTCCAGAGCCTCCTACAGCACTATGACATCTTGTTTGATCAGCGTGCACAGGGCCTCAAGCATCTCCCACCATCACGGTTGAAGCTGTGGCTTGGAGCGTGCATCAAAGCTGCTCACCATATCCTTGAGGAGGAGAAGGTTGAGACAGCCTTGTCCCCCTGTGGCAACCTGTACTGGGTTGGGAAGTACATGGTGAAGATCTCAATGTGGGCGTGCAGCTGCCTGTTCTTCTTCAAGTGCGGCAAGATGTGCAAGCACATGATTGCAGCATGAATCTGGCATGGTCTTCACGCCCCTGCCACTTTTGAGGACGAGGTGCCAGAGGGCCAGAGTGATGTGGAAGAGGATGGCAGCTCTGTGGTTGAATGAACTCAAACTGACCAGGACCGCCATTCAGACTTTCTTGCCAACAACTCCAACGACCATGTGCGCGGCCACACTGACTGCCACTCCAACCGTTACTGCCACACCAACCACCACTCTGACAACCAGGCTGACTGCCATGCTGACGACCACACTGACGACCACGCCAATGACTACGCTTATGACTATGCTGACCACCACGTTGACCGCCGCACCAATGACAACACCCATGGCTGTGGTGATGATGGTGCTGATGACCACGCCAATGACAACACTGATGACCATGCTGACAACACTGACTACCATGCTGACCACGACCATCACTGCTGAGCCATCAACCACGCCAACAATGACCATACCAACAACAACCACACCAACCACCACTCTGACGACCATACTGACGACCACGCTGATGACCATGCCAACAACAATCACCACGCCAATGACCTTGCCAATGACCACGCTGCGATGCATGCCAGCAACCACACTGATCAAGCTTGTGGTAGGCCACGCTGCTCACAAGTTGCTGCAGCAGTAGAGGCTTATGTCCAAGTATCACCATTTGTGCCACTAGCAGCATCTACGCCAACCACACCCAAGAGACTCGCATGTTGAACCTGGACAAGTCAAGGCAACATGACCTTCAACCACCCCAGACAAGCAGAAGAGCTAGCAGTGTACATGAACAGGTGGGTCTCTGCAGGGTGGAAGAAGAAGACAGCACCTTGGCCAGGTGCAAGGAAGACAGGACGCCAAGAGATGAATGATGCCATCAATGATGCGCTCGCCAAGGCGGTTGCAAAGAGGAACCAGAAGGCAAGTGATGAGAGCCACAGCAACTCCATGGATGAGGAAGCAATTGCTCGCTCCACTGCTGCTGCCTGCAAGAAGAAGGATGCAAAGAACTCTGCCAAGCTGTACACCTCCTCCCCACACCACACCCCTTGGATCAAACGCCGGTTGGATGCACCGCCAAAAGACACCAAGAGAAAGCCAAAGTGAAACCCCCTCTTCAAAGACAGCAAGGAATTGGACGTCCTGCAGAGAGCTGATCACCATGGTGAACATTAAATGTTGTCTTCTCCTCCCCTCATGCATGGTCCAGTTCCTTGTTGATTTCTCGTTGGGGGGCTGGAATTCTTGCCATGGGTTGTGGTGAGATTTCATGAAAGTGGTGAGAATTCTACTCTTGCCAGATATTTTTAACATTTCCGTGTGATGACCCCCACAACAAAAACAACAGCCAGCAGTATCACCACAGCTACGCCAACAATGAGCCCCACATCACTGCTGCCTCCACCACCACTGCCCCCATTCCTGCCTGGCAGCAACAACCCAAAGTCTGCATGTTATGCACATTGCAAGTTATTAGTGTTCTTCACACACACATGCACACAGAGCACTAATTACACATGCACAGCACCTACCAGGGTCTAACAGGAGGCTGCCTTCAAAGTGAGCAAATGTGAGGGACAATGATGAGGTATTGATGGCCACAGATGATTCCATGGACATGTGACCAGTTGTATTCCTCAGCAGCCTCGCCAAAGTCAAGGAGGTGCACAATAGTGCTCGCCTGTTGGACATTGGGGTTTGAGAAGAGAAATGTGCTCATGCCAGCCTGGGGTGTGTCATCCCACCACATGAAGTGCACAAAGGGAGAGATCTTGAGCGTCAACCGCAGCTTGCTCAACCTGGTGATGAGAGAGAGCAAGGTCCAGGACTCATGAGATGGACAAGGGGTCACAGGGAAGAGAAAGAAAAACGCACACTGAGAGCCAGGCCCAAGAAGAGATGTTGAATGAGAACTTGAGCAAGGCTGGAGTCACCATGAACAAGTAGTTGCTCTCTGTGCACTCATGGAACGATTTGTGCTTGGTCAGAGATCTGGGTATCTGGACTTTGCATGAGATGATGACGTGGATATCTACAATACCTGTCGTGATGAGTTTGTCTGAGGCAAAAGATATCTCTTTAACTGACCCTATTAGAAAGCAACACAGGAACAGATGCCCAAGAGATAGATCTTGGTCTAGTGAGTCTGGAGGAGATCTCTGATGGAGATGATGCCACTGTGTTGCAGGCCATCAACCTTCAGACTGGTATGTGTCTCCAAAATCTCAAGAGGAGAGTACCAAGCATAATAAGAGAGAATTTTGTCAAGCTTTAACGAAATTCTGGTGTACTGGACTGGCTGATGACCACTGCCAGTACAGTGAGGTTGAACTTGGCTGTGATGGGTACTGACACAATTGGAGGAACTGAGGGAGTGACTGACAGATACGATGTTGGCAATGGTGAGGGCCATGGAGAAGCAGACAATGAAGGTGAGGGCGTGGGAGTAAGGAATGGGGTGCATGATGCTGATGGACTTGGAGGTGACCACGTGGACCGATTGAAGATGTCCACAAAAGAGTAAAGAGTTGCAGAGGAGTTTGTAGTGCTGCTGCCAGCAAAGAAGGCCAGGTTGCCAAGCAATGTAGTAGTCAATTTTTCGTGGGCACTTGAGAGTTCAGTGAAGGTCCAGCTGTTGGCTGACGCCTCATAGACACCTACCTTGGCAGTGACACCGCTGGAACTGCCAAGGCCTCCTCCAAAGAGGGCCAGGCCACCAATCAAGGTGGCCACCCACTGGGCTTGGGCAAGGGGAAGTGATGAGGCACTCCAAAGGTGGGAAGATGCGTTATACATGTCCACCATGGTGGAGACTGAACCAGTGAGGCCTCCAGCAAAGATTGCCACATCCCCAATTGAAGTGACATCCAGAAAGTAACAGGCCAGGGAGAGCAAGCTGGTGGTCCATGTGTTGGAGGATGTGTTGTAGATGTCCACCACTGAGGAGATTCCACCATCATATTCCGCACCGCCAGCAAGAAGGCCATACCCCCAACTGAAGTTGCCACCAGGTAGCGGTGGGCTTGGGAGAGCAAGGCCATGGTCCACATGTGGAGGATGCGTTGTAGATGTCCACCGCAGTGGAGAATATGGAGGGGTTAGCCACAGACAAAACCAATGTGCATTGGATGTCCAGGTAACACTTGCACTTTGTTGAATAGAAGGATGAAAGGAAGGATAAGTGGTGAGATATGCAATGACATATGCATACAAGTCGTGGGAAACAGGTTCACTTCCTCTTCATGGTCATAGATCATTATCAGGGCAAAATCACAATCAAACAGCACGATCCCACACCTACCTACACACCAAATTGCAAATTGTAGTGTACCCTGTTCACTTTGGCTGCCAACCTCTATCAACCCCACAGGCCACACAGGGCACTGTTGACTCGAGCAACACCACTAAAAACACCAATTCCACCACATCCCTACAACACCACTTACAACCACAACAACACCACCATAAAAACACACCATCACCACAACACCACAAAACCACACCATCACCATAAACACCATAACACCACAATAAAAAACCACAATGTCACTACAACACCACAATGTCACCACCACAACACCACAACCACATTACAACCACAACAATAACACCATAACATCACCACAACACCAGCACCACCATAAGAAACCACAATATCACCCCACCACAATAATTCCACAACATCACCACAACACCAGCACAACACCACAACACCACCACAACACTACCACTACACCTCAACATTACCACATCATCACCACAACATCACCACAACACCACACAACAACCACCACTACACCACTACAACTAATCGCCACTAAACCCCCACAATACCACCCCATCCACCACAACCAGTAGTTGCCTCCTCAATCTCTGAAAACTCATTGCAGTTATAATGAATTTATTCGTGGTAAAAGAGTTGGCAAAGAACAATACACAAAAAGAGAAGTGACATGGACCAGAACAAGTCAACATGTCTTTCTCCAGTCCATGGCCAACAAGTACACACAATTTAAGGGTTGGCTAGACCAGCAGCCACCCATGCTGCCATTGCCACCACCCTGTGCATGTGAGCCGGTGACATTGTGGACCTGCCCCGACCCAGCATGTGTCCACCACAAGATGCACACCACCACACTACCACAAATGGGGGAAGCCAGCCAGCCAGTCAAGGACCTTCCCACTCCAGGCTCTCCCTCACTGTCACCACCATCAGAAGAGGAGATTCAGGCACAGTGGAGCATTGGGTTTAGGTCTGAGAAGAAGTACTCTGGGTGGCAGAGGCAGTGGACAGAGTGGGTGCAGCAGCACAACACCAACCAATGGGTGGACTGGCTTGAGAGTGACCCCCACCTTGAGTGGTTTATCATCCACCTGGAGAAGAAGAAGATAAGAGACCCACAGACAAACACCAAGTCTGAGCAACCTCTCTATGCACCTAGCACTATCCTTGTGGCTATTGCTTTGCTCAACAACCTCCACACACAGTCCAGCTGGGGGAGCCTCTACAACACCATGACATTCCCATGAGTGGCCATGGTGCTGAAGCAGCTGTTAACATGGCGGATCAACAAGGAGGAGAAGAAACCTGCTGAGCTCTCTTACCAGGAGATTGAGATGGCTTTCCACAAGCTCGCCCACACCCCTGCTGGCTACCAGAGTCGCCTCTACCTAGTGCTGGTATGCTACCTGAATCATCACTCATCAAAGGTGATTGATAAGGTGGTCAGCAACTTCACAATCAACCTGGATGGCCAGTGGGTGGAAATCTTTTGTGGCACCAATGAGAAGAACTCAACAATGAAGAAGACACCAGATCCTGTACCTCATGTATGGCTGCCTGTGATCCCTGAGAAGCTGTTCTGCTGCCCCATCCACATTGTCCAGGAGCACTTCCAGCACCTGCCCTTGGCCAGCCCTAAGGAGTGGGTCTTCCACAACTTGTTGAAGAAAGGGACCCTGATGAAGCAGAACCTGGGAAAGAATACCATCAAGCAGCAGCTCTTTGAGCCTGTCCTCAACGCCATTCCCCAGCTTACATACTGTTGAGAGCACTTTGAGACAAATTCGATCTGCTGGACTGCCGCCAACTCTGCACTGGCTGTGGCAAAGGCTGCAGTTATACAATGTAACCCTATGTAAGACCCACCACACAACAGCTGGGGGCTTAGATGCATACCTCACAGACAAATTGTGCAACTTCAGGGGTGTGGAATTGGCAATCCTTGTGAAACCTCCAATTGCGCGACTTTGGGGGTGTGGAATCAGTGATCCTTTTGAGTGAATGTATGAATCCTGTTCTAACTAATGTTCCCTATTCTAATTGATCTAATTTTGGCAGCCCATGCCAACACTGACAACAAGTGAAGGCACTGCTGTGAACCTCACCACCAGTGCCATCTCCATTGCCTCACTCAATGCACAACAGATTGTGTTCAACGTTTACATGAAAAGCACAGTGGAGAAATAGAACACAATGAAAACTGGCAACAAGAAAGTGGTGGAATAGCTCAAATAAATCAATTTCCAGTGGTTGCGCCCAAGGGAATGGAATGCTAAACGCACAACTGACAACTTGGCCCTCACTCCCTAGGGAGTGGGGTGGTTGCCCTCTCATATGATTACTTTGAAAAAAACATGGTTGTTACCCCTAACAGTGGGATGGAAGAAGGGAAGAATGTCAAATGTGAGGGGGGGAAACACCAAAACAGCATTGAACAGAGCGTTCAGAAAAAAGTAACAATATCACTTTTTAATGAACCCAAAAATGCCTGTACATGACCCAAGGTGAACCCATGCATATTCTGTACATCCACAAATGTGACTTTTTCACAATCTACCTTTTTAATCAAAAAACAACTCAAGTGAGTAATGACCTGATGCATATGGGTTTGCCCACCACAGCCCAAAGATGTACTTGACCCAAAGGGCATCAATGCATTTTGTACTTTTCAAGATATCACTTTTTCATCATCATAGATCTTCACCCACAATCAGTTCTTCCACCCATATTTTTGGTGAGATACAAGGTATTTAGAAGAAATTTCACTTTATGTACAGATCTGTACCAAATTTGAGCTGTAACATGTGCAAAACACGCATGTCGCCACAAAATCACTCAGACCCAATGCGCATCAGTACCAACCCTTTAAAGATGTTTGTAAAAAACCAGTTCTTCATGTTATGTGTTTTTTAACTATGCACCAAGACATTCTGCCATTGTTTTCAATTGGCACCAAGGTACTGAATAACTTTTTTGAAGGGTTAGAAGAGATCAAGTTCCAACAATTTAAACACAATCCATGTTGACCAATGCATTTTGTCAAGTACAAAACATCCAATTTTCAAAACTGTTTTACCTCAGTGTGCAGAATTTGAAGCTTTTTTTTTGAGGCCTTGTACATATCTCTCTTGAGGCCTTGTACATATCTCTCTTCTATTCCATTTGTGTCTGAAAAGTGTACATTTTCAATAGAGTCATTGTTCCTTTTTTCTGAACACTCTGTTATTGCCACAATATTTACCACCACACCAACACAACTTCACAGGTGGAGGGGAGCTGGTTTAGTGTTTGCCACAAAGACAAAAATGGAAGGGAGACAAACCCCTTAATGATACATCACCTGTATTTGTGAATTTCCAGGGTGCAAAATTATGTCTTGCACATGCAAAGCCAATGTCCAACTTAGTGCCTCAAGGTCATAAGAACAAACCTTGGTGATGATAAGTGGGTGCTGATGGTGATGATACAAGGATGCACTACATCATTGTTGGTCTGAGCTTCACACTCTGCAATTTCCATCTTCAGCTTCCATGGCAGAGGGCAAGCACTCAGTTCTGCAGGAAAGGTACCATCATTGATTCATCCATATTACCATGTTCAATTTCTCTGTGGTCTTGGGGGTTTCTTTATGTCTTCATTTAGTCCATGGGAGAGCAGTCAATGTCTGATGTTGTGAGGCGCAGTTGTGCCTTTCTATTTGCCCAATCAACTTCCTCACATGTGGTTTGCAGAGCTTTCATGTTGATTGTATGTTAGTTAGTTGCCCATGAGGTCCTCCTCCATCTTCTGCTTCTCCTCTGTTGTGCACTTATATACCTGCTCCCCTGCATTGTTGCACTTTGTTGGCATACCTGTGATTGCAGGGGTGAAGATAGGCTTGAGTACAATGGATTGCCTTGTCGTGCGTTCACGTACGCCCAACTCCGACTTTTCTTAATATTGCCAATAGACCATGACCGTTGTTATTGGCCAGATCCTAATAAACAACCGATCGGCACTATTGGCCGTAGTAGGCTGAACCAGACGAAGCGAAGAAGTTAGGATGGTGAAGGCGACATACCTGGCGGCCAGCTTGCACCTACTGGTGTCGGTCCTTGCGGTGTCTTGCGATGTGGCATCGGTACCTACCGTGCTGTGGGCAACCAACCCCGTGGCCCCCAACGACACCGCGCTGGTCTATGGCTCCGGACTGAACGCTACTATCTCCGTCTGCCATGCGACATCGGCAGGGTCCGCCTGTTCCTCACTCGAGGTGATCCAGGCGTGGCACTACTCCACCAAGTTCCGCATCCCGGCTTCCTGGCCCCTCGCTGTGTATGCGGTCACGCTCTGTTCTGGGACAGTTACGAGTGCGTGTTCAACGGTCGAACTCAACGCGGCTGAGGTGGCCTGGCTCGACGGCGACGCCGGTTCATCTGGCGCCACTCCAGGCGGTGACATAAGGTACACGCCGCTCTACATTTCTTTCTATGAGACGCAACGAGTCAGTTAAATGCCCCTTTATTCAACGCACAGGCTGTTCGGCCGTGCTCTGGCCTTTGCCGATGGTGACTGCGTGCCCACGTCGTCTCCGCTGGCCACAACGGGCACCATTGTCACCCTCGCTTCTCTACGAGCGCCCTTCACCTCGTATACATTTGGCGCCGGCGGCCGCTACGGCTCCAACGTCATCGCCAGCTGCCATGACGTGCGTGTGCTGCTGCCCACGAACCTGCCCACCGGGTCCTACTCGCTTTCGGTCGCCAACGCGCTTCAGAGGGCGGGCAAGCTCAACGCCACCACGCACTCGCGGCTCGGTGACCCCTTGACCATCAACGTCGTCGCCGCCAAGGTCTGGCCCGGCGATGCTGACTTCAACGGCACGACGCGGGTGTTCGACGTGCGTAAGAGTTTTGGGGGTAACGTTTCCTTGGCCCTGGACGCCGCCAACGCCGTCGCGGGCGGGGCCGTCGTCTACGTGTCAGCCGGGGCTGACATAAACATGGGGGATCTCGAGTACCTGGCCCTCGGTCCCGACGTTGTGCTACGTGGCGACGGCCCCAACGTGTCGCGTCTGGTGTGGGCCAACAACTCCGGCACGCCGGCACGCGCGCTCGTGCGGAACGCGGTCGCCAACACTTCGATCAAGATTGAGGACATAGGATTCGAGGTCAGGTCGACCTACAGCAAGGGCTTCCTCTCGCTCGTCAACGCCCACGGCAGCGTCGTCCAGCGCATCGTGGCCCGGTTCGACACGCAGCAGCGACTGGGCAACGTCGTTTACATCGACTCGACGCGGGACGTGACCCTAGCCGACAGCTACATCTACGTGCAGGGCAACCCCTACTTTGGCAACAGTTATCCCTACCACTACCTGATGGCCACCCACGAGGCCGAGCATTTCAGGCTTCTGCGGGTCAAGTGGGACACCAACTGCCCGGGCTACGCCATCATGGGCGGCGCCTGGTACGTGTGGGAGGGCAACGAGTTCAACAGCTACGCGGGCCCCGGCAACTCGTCTGCTGCGGGCAGCGGCTTCAACACGCTCTCCAGCACTCCCCGTAGGCACGTTTCCCAAGCAAGCAAGTCAGCCTTGTGACGTGGTCTGTCACCAGTTTTTTGATTTTCAACTTGACGCCCAACGACAGCGAGCGAGTGGGCTTCGTGCGCAACTGCCAGCGAGACGACCACAACACTCACTTCATGGAGACGTGGACGGGCGACGGCGGCGGCTCGGCCTACTTTGGGCCGATCCAGTCGCTCAACGGGACCTCGCTGGTCCTGACCTCCGGTGCCAGTCTGGCGCGCAACATCATCGGCAACGTCGTGACGGTCACCAACGGCGGTGGCGCCGGCCAACTGGGCCGCATCGTGGGCTACCACTCCAACTCGTCGCTCGTTCTGGAGCGTGAGATGGCCGTTCCGCTGGACCCGGCCGACACGCTGGTCTCGATCACCGCCTATCGTGGCGACATTGTCCTCAGTGGCAACCTGTTCGAGGAGGGCTCCATGGTGCAGAGCTATGGCATGCAGATGAACGCCGTGTGGTCGTTCAACACGCTGCGCAACATGATTGGCATTCCGTGGCAGTCCAACAACGGGCCCGGCGGGTTCAACCTGCACGGCCGGGAGTACCAGTCGGGCGTCGAGCCGGCCTTCTTCAACGAGATCCATCACAACCGGTTGATCAACTGCACGGGCGGCATCACGTCGATAACCAACACGAGCCCCAAGTTCAGCGGGCCGTTCATCCGCGCCATGGTCATCTCGCACAACGCGATCGAGCAGCAGGGCCTCATCACGGTGGCCACCAACGTCTCGGACGCCGTGGTCGAGCACAACCGGATCTTCAACTCCAACGCCACGTGGGTGCCGGTCAAGGCGTCGTCGGGCGCCGATCACGCCGTCATCGAGGACAACACGCTCATCGATGCCTCGCCGACTCACAAGGTGGCGCGGCCCTGCGAGTGGGTCGTGCCTTCGCCCGAGCCCAGCGCGGCAAGCCGCTTAAGCGAGGGTGGGTGGTGGTTGGCGCTGCTGAGGATGTACTTCAACTTGAACGTTTGAGCTGTTGTTGGCAGAATACAAAATGTATGCACGTGCGTCGCCGCAAAGGCACGCAACAAAATGCAGGTGAAGAGCGCGGTGAGCCGAGTCTACGGCTCGGTGGCGGCCAAGGAGGACAGCGGCAAGGGGCATCACGAGGGTGCACGCCGCGTAGCTCAGGCTTTTGGCTACACGGTGCGTGCCAACAGATATGTGACAAGTGTTCGCAACTTATGGTTTGAATCGCTTAAATTCACAGCACTTTTTTAAACAATTAATCGGTGGCAAGTTGAATCGAGATTAAATTCACAACACTGAAATTATCGGTGGCCAAGTTATCGATAATATAAATATAATGTAATAATTCTTTTTTTAAAAAATGTACAGGAGGATGAGTTGTCGTCAATTCCTAAGGAAGCCAACATGGGACTGTCGTGCGGCAACTCGGTCAAGTACGCCAACCTAAAGGAGGTACCTCAAGCACTCCATTGACGTGGTTGAGTGTGTGCAGGCTTTTGTATGCTAACCACGCTGTACCCGCGCAGGGCGAAGTGGTGGTCGATTTGGGCAGCGGCGGAGGCCTGGACTGCTTCCTCGCCGCACAGAAAGGTGAACCGCACACGCCGCACAAGGGCAAAACGACACGCAATGTGCGTGGTGTGCTGACGTGTACCTATATCGATTATGCAGTGGGCAAGACCGGCTCGGTGATCGGCGTCGATATGACCAACGAGATGATCACCCTGGCCATGAAGAATGCCGCCAAGATGGGCGCCAAGGCTTCGGTCGTTGATTTCCGCAAGGGCGAGATCGAGGTTCGCAGTGTGATCGATTCGCGCAGCGGTCGGCAGCACACGCGCGGCAAGTAACGTGGCCACACTAACATCTCGAGGTACACACCGTGTTGTGTGTTGTGTTGTGCGTGCGTGCGTGCGAACAGAACATTCCCATTGATGACAACACGGCCGACTGCGTGATGTCCAATTGCGTGCTCAACCTTGTGGTACAACAACAACCAACAACCAACAACCAACAACCAACAACCAACAACCAACAACCAACAACCAACAACCAACAACCAACAACCAACAACCAACAACAACCAACAACAACCAACAACCAACAACAACCAACAACAACAACAACAACAAGCTGGTTGGTGGTTAAACTAACCACGCGTTCGGGCACGCAGCCGGACAAGCAGAAGGCGTTCAGGGAGATCTACCGCATCCTGAAACCGGGAGGCCGCCTCGCCGCGTCGGATATTGCCCTCAAGCAGCCCCTCCCCAAGGAGCTCTGGTACATCGACGTCGCTCGTGTTGTGTGTTGTGTGAGCTCACCTGGCATGTCTTTTTGCAGGAGCGACCTGATGACCTACGTCGGCTGCATCGGCGGCGCAGTCCTCATCGAGGACTACGTCCAGCAGCTCAAGGACGCCGGCTTCGCGGACGTCGTGGTGGTCGACACCGGCGCCGACCTGAACGCCTACACCGAGATCGGTATCTCCCCTCCGCCTTTGTGGCTAAACATTGCTCCATTTTTTTTATTTTTAATTAATAGAAATTTATATGTATTTATTTATATTTTTTAATTTATATTTGACATGTTACGGGTAACGCCAGGGCCCAACTGCTGTGCTCCGGCGGCGGAGGACCTGGGGGATCTCGCATCGACTGCTGCCGCTTCCTGTGCGCCCAAGGGTCCAGTCCAGTCTCGGCACCGCCAGACGCAGATCGTGTCGTGTCACTGCTCTTACTCTCTCTCTCTCTCTCTCTGTCTACCTCTCTCTACCTCTCTCTCGCCCGTGCAGGAAGCTCGTGCTGCGCTCCCGCCGTCAAGGTCGACTCGTGCTGCGCTCCCACCGCCAAGGTCGACTCGTGTTGCGCTCCCGCCAAGGTCGACTCGTGCTGCGCTCCCGCAGCCAAGACCGACTCGTGTTGTGCGCCCACGACGGCCAAGGCCGACTCGTGCTGCGTCACGAGCACCGCCTGCTGCACGCCCGCCACCAAGGTCGATCCGTGCTGCGCGCCGGCCACCAAGTCGGACGCCTGCTGCGCCCCGACGTCTTGCTGTCCGCCCACCACCAAGTCGGCCGCGAGCTGCTGCGAAGGGGCCACGAAGAAGGAGGAGAAGGAGGAGAAGGAAGACGTCGAGTTCGGCACGGAAATGACCAACATGCTGTCCAAGGTACGCCACGTTGTTGTGCGTTTCGAAACTTGGCCACCACGCCCTGCGCTCACCTCACTTCTTCGTGTAACTGGGACAGTTCGACGTCAACGCCTATGCGGCGTCGGTGCGCGTCATGGCCCTCAAGCCCGCGAGTCCTTGACCGCAAACATAAACCAAAAGGGAAGAGACCTGCGGATCATACAGCGTGTTGTTCTTGTTCGAGCGCTGCCCGCGATCGTCTTGCTCGATGATAAAGGCACTACACAAAGAAGAGAGACTCCGCGGACCTTTCCCGCCAAAAATATTTAGTTTTTTTTCCATTTTATTTTTTCGATTTGATCTGCGCGAAGGCACGATGCCATTGCTTGGGAAGAGGCCCTTCGAGCCACATCCGGTCTCTCTGCGTGAGCTCACGCATACGGATGAAGTGTGGGTCATCCGATTCACTGATGAGGTCTTTCGCTCCTACGAGTACGTACCGAGTCCACACTCATTCATTCAATTCCGAGGGGGCACAACCTTAATATTCGCTACAAGACCAAACATCTCACTCCTACAATGCATATTTTTTAGTGATTTACAACCTCTTTTATTTTGATTCCTTTTACGCAACCTTTTTTAACGCAATATTTAATATTGTTTTTGTGGGTTGGTGCTGTGTAGGGAGTACATAGAGCGGTGGGAGCACTATCGACAGCGCGTTTGGACCTGCCGCTACACCGGACGCACGGGCCTCACCTACGAGGAGGCGCTGATGTCCGAAGCCGACGCCACCCACCTCTCGCTGCAGATCCCCGAGGAGCAGCTCACGGAGATGGCGCTCCTCATGCACAAGTTCGTGGGCGGCCTCGAGGCCCTCGTCGAGCATGTGCAGAAGCGTTTCCGCGAAACGGCCAAGAGCGGCAAGACCACGCCCACCAAGGCCACGATCAAGCGTACTGCCTCCACTACGTTTTTATTTATATTTATATTTATTTTTTAATTCTTTTTAACGATTTGTGCGCGCAGAGGTGGTCAGGGTCGTTGCTGAGAAGGACCCGTACAAGGGAGCCCCGTGGATGCTGGTCCGTTGTCTCCTCCTTCTCCTTCATGGACCATCTCTCGTGCTCTCCTCCTCAAGTTGTTGTGTCGACAGAAAGTAGACTTTTGTCGCAAGCACAACCTCACGGTCTCGCGTGACCTGCCGCCGGCGCTGATGGAGGCCAAGGAGCGCTACGCGGAGCGACACAAGCTGGACCGACCCGCCCTGGCCAACGGCGACGAGCACGCCGAGGGCGACAACGCCGCCGAGCACGCGGAGCCCTCGCCCGCCAAGCGGGTGCGCGTGGGTCCCAAGGACGACCTCGAGCTCGAGGGCGCCGACGCGCAGCCGCCCGAGCCCTGCGGCGACTTCACCATCGACCAGCGCTACGTGGGCGACATGCTCATGGCCTTCAACTTCCTGGTGAGCTATCGGTACGTGCGTCGTTCGATGCCCTGTCACTACCACGACACACACACACACACACACACACACACACACACACACACACACACACACACACACACACACAACACACACAACACACACAACAAATGCTTACTTCGAAACACACGCATGCCAATCGCAGACAAAAGCTCGGGCTTCAACGCACGTTCACGTTGGGCGATTTTGAGAGCGTGCTGATCGACGACGAGTCGTCAGAGTTCATGGACGAGGCCCTCGTGCGCCTCCTCAAGGCCGTCTACCACAACGACCCCACCGCCAGCCGCGTGAGCGCGAGTACGCACACACACGGACCGCCACCTTAACGTATTCCCAGTGCGCACACATAGATCGCCACCTTAATTCTGTACACGTGTGTGTGTGTAGACACCTACGACGTGATGATGTGGAGGTGGCTCAAGGCGCTGAAGGCGCTCGACCCGTCGGTGTCCCTGCCCGGCGTGAAGCTGGCCCGCGTCAAGGACGAGTCGTTCCACACACAGCCGGTCCACGCCAAGATCACCATCCTCGCCCTCCTCGTACGGGCGTGCCTCGACTCCGCCGCCATCAGGTATCACACACACACACACACACACACACACACACACACACACACGCACGCACGCACGCACGCGCGCACGCACTGGGCGTTGCGTCGTATGAACTGCATGTTCGGGGGGGGGCGTGTCGATAGACAACACCTGGACGAGAGCTACGAGACGTCGCTGGAGCTGCAGAAGGAGGAGAAGGAGCAGGAGGAAGAGGAGAAGCAGCGGGACAGGGTCACTGCCGCCTTTGAGAGGAAGAAGAAGCAGACCGTACGCCCGCCCGCCTCCACCGCTTCACCGAGCGGAAAGACCGAAACCTCTTCGTCTGTGCGCGTGTGCGTGTGTGCGCGTGTGCGCGTGTTGTGCGCGTGTGCGTGTGCGGTCAACAGGAGCTCAACTTGGAGAAGACGGAGGCCAAGCTCCGAGCAGTGCCGTTGGGCTTCGACAGGAACCACCGCCGCTACTGGTTTTGGCCTGCCGCCGGTACTTATATCATAAATAAATAAATATCAATTACATTATTAATAATAATAAATATAAAAAAATACTCATGTGCGTGTGACTTGATGGCAGGACCTCGCCTGTGGGTCGAGACGCCGCCGGCGTCGTTCTACGACTCGCTCGGGATTGCTCGCCCTCCCTCGCTGCAGCAGCAGCAAGACGCCGCGGCCGCAGACTCTCCGTCGGAGGAGAGGCCCGACGACGAGCCCGCCCAGCACAAGGGCGAGGAGGACAAGCGCCAAAACGGCAGCAGCGCGGCCAAGGCCAAGGAGCACCTCATGGACGAAGAGAACGACGAGCAGAAGGGGAAGGAGAACGAGGAAAAGAAAGAAGAAAAGGCAAAGGAAAAAGAGGAAAACAAGAAGAACAAGAAGAGGAACAAGAAGAAAGAGGAGGAGGAGGAGGAAAATGGCAAGTCTGATCGAATGGATGAAGAGGAGGAGGAAGAAGAGGGGGAAGAGAAGGAAGAGAAGGACGATGACGAAAGCGAAGACGAGGAGGACGAGAAAGAGGAGAGCGAGCAGGAGGGAGGCGACACGCCGGAAGACGTTTCCTCGTGGGCCTACTACGACACGATCGAACAGGTATATGTACACCGCACTCGCCAATTGGCCGAATTTTAAATGCTCACGACACACCACCAACAACGTCGACAACAACAACAACATTAAGGTGGACGAGCTGATTCAGTTCCTGAACGAGGAGGGGCCGCGCGAGAAGGAGCTAAAGGCCAACCTCGAACGGAAGCACCAGAAGATTCTGGACGCCATGAACCGAACCTTCCACTCGACCCGCGCCCAGCGGCGCGCGGTGGTGGTGCCGCAGTACGACCTCCCCGTGCGCCGCTCGTCCCGAATCGCCGCCGTGCGCCCGCGCCGCTGAGCGCGAGACGCGCGTGAGACACGCGCGGCTGGAGACTGGACTGCCTGCCCTCCCTACTCCCCCCCCCCACCACTTTGCCCTGATGGGCTCGCAAACGAGAGGCTTGCCCAAGCCTTCACGCCTGGATTGGCCCTCCTTCGTTTTGTCTTCGTTTTCGTTCTTTCTGGGCCACATCTTTTCGTTCTTTCCTTCGTCATCATGTCCACTCTCCGCGTGAGGAAGGCGTCACTGGACCTTGTAAGAGGTTTCGATGATGATGACAATGACGATGATGACGATGATGATGATGAAAGGCAAACCGCAGACGCGGATGCGACTGTACATTGAATGGCAGCAGAAGTGAGCGGGGAGAGTGGGGAGTAGGGGAGCTCGTCACGGAGGCGAAGGGGCGAGGCCTGGGCCCTGCGGCGCCCAATCGCACGCTGGCTCGTCCAGAGAGAAGCCGAGAAGCGAGCAGATGGTCTCGTCATCCAAGTGGCATACTTCTTCAGGACTATGGATCTGCTGCTGGTGGTGAAGATGCTGATGAGGATACAGCGTCGGTTGTTGTTGTTGGTGGTGGTGGTCCTTGGCCTGGCTCTGCTCTGGGAAGTGGCTCATGTGGGTCGGTGGCTGCTGGTGCTTGGGCTGGTCGTGCGATCCCGAGCCGCACAAGGTCATGCTGAAGACCTCGCCCGGCTGTAGCTGGCCGGGCTCCCAGTGCTGGAGGACCACCAGCGTGTGCTTGCACTGGACCGAGACTTTGGTTAGGCGAGGTCGACCAAGGTGAAGGTGGGGGATCACGTGCCTGGCCTCGCTCGTCATAGAAGAACTGCAGGTTGGCGGTGGTTCGCCACAAGCGGCCGTCTCTGCTGCGCAACAGGCGGGAGACCGCCAGGATGTCGCTCGCCGACCACGGATCACTGCGTAGCGCAAACCAACACACACACGAACGGCCACGGTTTGAGACGCGCACATGTGATTGGGAGGCGGGGGAGGTTGGGCTTACTGTTTCTTCTTCACGAGGAGGGAGGCGGCCCTCTGTCGGGGCGTGCACGCGCTTATCAGCGTTACGGTTTGGCCCAGGTCCCTCTACGCGCCCGGATTGGCCAAGCCCCCCCGTCAGACGTGTCGCAATCGCTCAGAGGGAGTTGTGGGAAGAGAGCCAAGACGAGTTGGCGAGGGAGAGAGAGCTTACCGGGGTGAGCTGAAGCAGGTTGGCCAGGGGCTCGTTGATGTAGGCGAAGATGAATGAGTCGCCCTTGCGTTCTCCCGCCATGACCGGCTTTCTGTGCGGGGCGAGGTAAGCAACTGATGCGAGTCGGTGACGATGTGAGCCACAGGGAGGCACGCACTCGTGCAGGCTGTTGAGCAGGAAGGGTCTCTCGGGCCCAAACCGGTAGAACTGCAGGAACGGCATCGCCGCCCGCGCCTCCCGCAGGCCTCTGTCGCTGTCCTCCTCCATCGCGTCCGTGCCGCCCAGGCCCATCGAGAAGAGCGACGACGCGGCCATGGCCGCCAGGAGCGGCGGTGGAGGCATCTCGCTCGGGCGTGGCCTCTTCGTGGCGCGGCAGTCGCGCTCGACCTTGCGGGCCAGTTGGAGCTCGAGGCGGGTCGCGTCGAGCTCTCGCCGAAGCCGCACCACCTCTTCGACCAGAAGCAGCATCAGGTCGTCTTGATCGGCTCCCTTGCCCAACTCCGCCCCGTGCGGGACATGCTTGGAGTGGTAGCGCGGATCGTTGCGGGCCGGGCGGCCCTTCTTGCGCGGTGGTGGGTCGCAGCACAGGTCGGGCCTGCCCTTCCTCACGCACTGTCCGCACGGCCGCTCCCTGGGGTAGCATGTCAGATGTGTTGTGAGTCGTGGGCATCATTAAGGAGAAACCAAAGGTTGGTTGGTGGAGTGGCGGAGTTGTACGGTCCGCAGGCAACGTGGGAGGCCCGACAGAGGTAGCACGAAGGCGTCTTCTTTCCCTTTCCTTGTTGCCCTCCCTCAGCCGAGAGGGAGGGAACAAAGACGCGTTGTTGGTGCATTGCGAGCTTGCAACTTCTGCCGTCGTGGCATGCTTCCGCACCTGGAAGATGTGTTGTAATCATATGTGAGAACAAGTCCACGAGATTTCCAAAACTGCCCTGGCCAATGAGAAAATCGACGAGCAAAAAACCTAATGCGGTGAATCTAGACCGAGAAAGAAGCGGGATGTCCTTTTAAGCAAATGTACCTAACGCTTCGTTGCACAGGTCACAATCTAATCTTTGATGGTGATGACACCATGCAAGTTGCACCTTTGTCTGGCCTATGTGCACAGGTGTCACACACTACCTCATAACCTTTATCACCTGCATCTTCCTCTTCATGCTTGGTTCCTTGGCATTGTGTTCTCATTTTTGTCACAGCTCTGAGAAATTTCATCTTTATTCCAACTCCCTGCTGAACACATTACAAAGTTAACAATATTATGTGTGCTAAAACAACTTTGTAGCGAACTGCTTGCTAGTAAAATTGTGCCAGAGTTCAGCAACACACATCAGCAATCAATCCTTGACTGGTTCAACAGTGACTTCATCAAGTCATGCAACAAGAATGTTTCCATTGTGAACTTGCTATGGCCATCTCAAGCACTTCTTCTTCGTGACTTTTAAGGTACCTAAAGCAATTCTTATTTATGTGTAGTTGGAAGACAGGAAGGTGAGTAGCCTTGACTCTGAGGCCACAGAGCTGACCAATGAGCTGTGCAGCCAGGACAGCCATCTCTAAAGTATGGCCTATCTCTTCCATCGTCTTTAGAATCTGACATTGAACCTCTACCTTGTAGGACTCAAGTGAGATGGAAGTCATAAAAACTAGGCCACACTCTCAGTAGAGGTTACTGGCATCAAGTGTATCAGCTGATGCAGTCTCAGGGTCATGCAGGTGGTGTGGGGTTTTGATTGAAACGTGGTTTGAATCTGGATGGGGTTGGGGAGGCTTCAGCACTGTCTAGAGCATGAACTTGCTCCCACTCAGCAAGCTTGGATTGCAAGAATAGGGGTTCTTTGTGCCCAATTTTAATGTGGCATATCAGTTGGGATGTCATGCCCCCAACAATATCCAGCATCTATATGCCCATGATTGTAACCAAGGATCATCTCTACATGCTCTATAGCACCAAGATTAGCCTTGACCTTCTTTAAGCTCTTTCACACGGAGCACAAGAACATCAAAATTCTGTGTAGGATGATTGACTGATTAAGTGCATGTAAATAGCTTACAGTTGAATAGGCAAAAGTATAAGGATTGGCGCATTATTGAAAAGGAGTGTGACAGATGAACAGAGTGACAGAGGAATCACTTACAGCAGCAGGAAGCAAACACTGATCCTGGTGTCTTCTCTGTGATTTTGGCTGGTTCTATTGGAAGAATCGATCTCAACGTCCAACTTCTCTCCACTGAATTTCCTCTCTATCTCCCTACTCCGGAAATCTTCCCTTCTCAGTCAATCACATGGTAATTATGTACTCACCAATAGCCTGTTAGTGACATGTTGCTATCTAATGCGACTCCATTCATGGTTTCATTGATGTTACATGGCTTGACCTTTACATGAGTTTTCCACCTACTTGCCACCTTGCAAGCCCATCAGCAGGCAGCAACCTTATATCTGCTAACTGCAGCCAAGGCTTACTTTAACTGGCTACCCTCTTCAATAATCCACTGACTTGTTAATCCATTTTAAATGGGTTTACAACTATGCTGCTTCTAATATCCATGCACTCACAATCTTGTAGGTAACTTAACTTATATTCCTCCCCTCCAAGCCCTACAGTCGCTCCACACCACACAAAACAAGAGAGAGAACACTGGGTGTTTATTCCTCCTGCCAGAACTATATGTGGCCTGGAGGTGGACAAGTAGTGCTTTGTCCACCTGTGCTCCACCTTTCAGGTGGTTTGCAATCACCAAAAAGTGGCAGGATGTGGTCACGTTTTGGTCAGCAGTACAAAGGTGGATGTGTCTTTTCTCTTTTGATTTACATAATGGTTCTGCCTGCCTGCAGTCCACCACCCCGCCCACCTGCAGTCAACCACACCGTTCTCAATCCTGTCCTCGCCTGCCTCATGGTCTGCTGTGCCATGCTCATCCTTCATTCTCAAGGTCACTCTGAAAATTAAGTGTCAGTAATGTTTTATGGGTGTGTGACACACCTCAGAGAGTTGCTCCAAAGCATGATTTGCTGCACAGGCAAGTGCTGGTTGAGCAACGAATGGTGAGGGCAGTGTTGCCCACTTGTTGCCCAGCTGCCACTGGGTGGTGGTTATTGCAGAGATAGGCGCCCTTCTTGGCCGGACAGATACACTGTGCCACAGTCCAGTCGTTCCAGCCCAAAGGCATGTAGAAACGATGTTGGCTCTCCTTGAAGCGGCAAAAGCCCTCATCAAAGCCAGCTCAAGCTCTAGCCATGCATGCATGGCGTGATTACACTCAATTGAGAGGATCCAAGTGATCATTCCCACTACAACCTCTTGCTGGGCCTCCACTGGATCAAGAAGCTATGGCTCCATGCTATCAAGGAAGTTGAACTTGACCTATATGAACTGGTCAGTTGTGAAAAGACAGAGAGATTTGGAAACACACCCCACTGCATTGAACTGGCACATGTAGCACAATGCTATGGCCAGGTTGGAGGAAGTGTCTGTAGTAGTGTGCCCCACTGTGGGAATGGATTTCGTTAAAGGCAACTAAATGCTCACCCACTGAGAGTTCACACTGTACTGCAAGCAGGAGATTGCGCTTGTGGTTATGGGTGATATCCACACTTGGCTGCGCCACTGTCAGTGAGTATGGCCTCTTCAGTGCTGGTAGGTCTGATGAGCAGACCTGCATACACAGCATGGAGCAACACCACATCCTTGTCATGGGTCTGGACCAGAAAAAAATTAAGTTAGTGCTTCTCTAAATGCAGAAAGAATCGCACCTTAATGAAGATCACTTTCTCTGTGTTCTGCTGGTTTGTTTGCTGCACAGTCTTCTTTGCTGCCAGGTGCTGATGTTCCCACAGCTGAGTGTCTTGCACCCATGGGGGCCTGAGGAACTGGATCATCTCTGGCCAGTGCTCAACCACCTCAAAGTTTGGGAAGGTGAAGCTGAGCATTTTCTCCATCTCCATGTTGCTTGTACAATAGGGTGCTCTTGTCTTCCACTTTGTCCTTCCCCTTCTTCCCCCTCTTTGCTTGCTTGGCTGCTTGCGCCAATTTATGACTGTACCATACAAACCCACCATCATCACCTTCCAGGTGTTGATTTTTGCTTCCAAGTTTCATCAAGATCTGGGCGGCTGAAGCTCTCATGCTGGAGGAGGTGCACAATGTTGATGTGGAGATGCCAACACTTGCGCTCCTGTGGGCTCTTGATCATTTCCTTGAAAAGGAGCTCAGTGACTGAAATGAAGGAGTCCATCTCCCTTCCATGAGGGCTGCGACCACCAGCTTGCCCTGTGCATAGAAAATTATTAGTAATATCACCCAAAGACTTTAGTAATAGACTAGGTACCTACATACATCTGGGTTGCAATGCACAATCTGTGTTTGGTTGGCAAAGGACTGTACACCAGGGAAGGGCAGCATGGACTTGAACTTTTTGTTAAGCTCTTCCTCAATGTTGTTTGTGCATGTGTACTGCAGATGATGCTACACCACAAGTGTGAGTGAAATTTGGACAGGGCAGGGTGAACGTTCTTGTGTAAGACATGTCAAGCTGTGGTACACACTTCTTAATCTTGTGGAAGGTACACCAAATTGTATTATTTTTTTTTTTTTTTTTTTTTTCATAGCATACTGAATGCATGATGAGTGCATCGGACATTATATGGTCAAAGCAGCTCACCATGGAGGCGCATCTTGCAATTCTTGTTGACAACAACAAGCAAACTCTCCAGCCAAACAAGATCAAAGCAGACCTGGAGAGGGAGGTGTTATCAAATTACTACACACCACATAAATAATTTGCATCTTCCCTCCAAAGTATGGCCCCTCAAGATCTTCAATGCAAGTCAACATTAACCCATGACACAGAGGATCAGGCACACTGAGAGTGCCTTGTAGTAGTGGTGGCAGTTAAATCTTGTGGTGAGTGGCTATGTGATGACAAGTCACGCCTGTCCACCAAGCCAGGCCACACAAAGGAATCCATTGCCTGGTGGGTTGAGTATCTGCTAGCAGCCTGTCAGGCACAACCAGCCTGTCAGGCAGCAAAAAGGCAACGTCCTTCTTCCTGCTCCAGTTTTCCTGCTTTTCATACCTGACACAGGCAAGGCAATCAATCCAAAGTGGGCTGACAAGCACAAGGATGAGGACGAGGACAATGAAGAAGACGCCCAGAAACCAAAGCTGAATGTTGGAGGTCCATCTGGCAGTGTGGTACACCCTTTCCTTTCCATTTGCCTTGCGCTGGGGCTGATTTGGTTGTAGATCAGCGGTGCAACAGCTGCAGTGGGTGGCAGGCCTTCACTCTTTGGTCACAGGCTATTGGCCAGCGGCTCAATTGCCATGGTGGAGGCAGAAGGGGATGATGAGGGCAAGCAGGCCAAAGCCACTCCCAAGCCAAGAGTTTGCCAAAGGCCAGTGACACAGTGTCAGAGGTACACAGTCCAGACCCCCACTTCTTCCATGGTGGGTCCATATCTGACCATCTACCAGTCCAACACTGACATTCTGAAGGGTGCTTTGGAGAAGGTCAAGGTGGTGGCACACACAGGGCCAGGCAGATACAATGCCATTCTTAAGAAAAAGGCTGACTTGACATGGGAACACGCAGATGAGGCCCTTGTCATGCAAACGCCCAATGTCTCAGTGTGAGGCCACCATCAAAGGCGCACCAGTGCATAAAAGCTCATGATACTCCAAAGCCCACCCCTCTGTTGAAGCCCCTCTGTTGAAGCCCACCCCTCCATTGAGGCCCACTGAGATGGATGATGACAATGATGTGACAAGGTGGATTTGGTCTGTGGCGTTGCACACACTCCTCTCTCAAGTCGCCCTCCAGCCTGGTGGCAACTGCAGAAATGCCTAGCCAGACTGACTTGACACCAACTGTTGCCACAAGGAAGAGCCAGCACAGTTGAGCACCAAGTGAACAAGCTTGTGAAGCCAGTGTGATCAACGTCCCACCCTCCACTGCAGACCAATTTAGCATGCACACACATGCACACGTCATCTCACTGTGGGGACAGAGTCAGGGCGTCAGTGGGTGGCAGCAATGAAGAGCACCACCTTAGGGAGCAAAGGCATCGTGCACTATAAGACCATGGTCTTGTGTGGCAAGGACAAGTTCAGGTGCACCATCAGCGACCTTCCCAACTGGGCTGTTCCACCACCTCAGGCCTTCTTGGGCGTCATCCAGAGTGCAATGGAGGCCAGCGATATCAAGTAGGACGAGGTCGAGCACGCTGTGGTGCTTGTCTTTGATTCCCTCCCATCGACCATGAACTGCAACTCCGTCCCACTGTTTATTGGGTACCGGTGCTGAGGCCTGGCGATGCTCAACTCCGCCTCACGTCTTTTGTCTTGTGCCCGCCTTTTTTCACTTTTTATCGTCCTTGTGGCGCATCCTTTGCTTGGCCGCCTCTGGGCCACCTAAGGACGCAGTAGTGACACTCTTACCCTTCCCTGTCCATCCTATCCTTGCCTTTCTCGCGACGCAACGCGACATGCTTCCCGCATTGCGGGCCCTTATCAAAAAAGCAACTTGGGCGAGGTATAACGTCAAAGGCCTTGCTGGTCTGCCTGGTCTGCCAGGCGTTCGACAAGATGCATATTCACCTCTGTTGTCTGTTCATCCTTTTGGTCTGCGTTACTACTACAAAAGCTGGCCTAGGCACTGCGTCGCCAACAAGCTCGACCACACCGGCCAATTCACCTACCAGCTCACCCTCACCGACCCGCTCGCCTTCGCCCTCGCCCTCGCCCTCGCCGGCGACCAGCTCATCCCCTCCCTCTCCCTCGTCAACCAGCACACCTTCGTCATCGCCCTCGTCGACCAGTTCGCCCTCAATGACCAGTTCATCCTCGCCCTCACCCTCACCCTCAGCGACTAGTTCGGCCTCGCCCTCGCCCTCATCGAGCAGCTCGCCCTCAGCAACTAGTTCATCCTCGCCCTCACCCTCACCCTCGTCGACCAGCTCGCCCTCGTCGACCAGTTCGCCCTCAACAACCAGTTCATCCTCTCCCTCGCCCTCGTCCTCGTCGACCAGTTCGCCCTCAACGACCAGTTCACCCTCAGCGACAAGTTCATTCTCGCCCTCACCCTCGCCTTCGTCGACCAGCTCGCCCTCAGCGACTAGTTCATCCTCACCCTCGCCCTCATCGAGCAGCTCGCCCTCTTCGACTAGTTCGCCCTCAGCAACCAGTTCATCCTCGCCCTCGCCCTCATCGAGCAGCTCGCCCTCTTCGACCAGCTCACTCTCCCCTTCTCCTTCGTCAACAAGCACCCCCTCGCCCCCTCCCTCGTCGACTAGTTCGCCCTCATCAACCAGCTCGCCCTCATCAACCAGCTCGGTCTCTCCCTCTCCTTCGCCAACCAGCAGTCCCTCGCCCTCGCTTTCTCCCTCACCGACCAGCTCACCCTCAACAACGAGCTCACCCTCGTCTACCAGCTCGCTCTCTCCCTCTCCTTCTCCAACAAGCTCAGTCTCATACACAACTACGCCCACAGCATCACCCTCGAGCTCTTGGATCCCCCGTCGCCATGGTCGCCCCCACCAACACCACCCTCGCCCTTCTTGATCAGGGTTGTATTTCAACTCATATGTTCCTGGTTATGTGGTAGCGGCACATTGATATAACCATAACTCGTAGAGAACCCCTCTCTCTACCCTGTCAATAACTGTGTAGCTGCAATTTGCATTAAGCTCGCTTCTGAGAGAGTACAAGCTGCAGCGCAGAGCTTTTGGACTGGCTCACTGAGTCGCATCTACTGCACCATCATCTCAAGCTACAGATCCAGTGCTTGATCTATGAACATCCAAATGAGCAGGAGGGAGGGGGCATTTGAGCCTCCTATTGTATTTTCATCCACCTCTCCTGGTCCAAGCTTTATGTATGTCACCTCTCCAGAGGTCAATCCAACTGAGCTCATGTTCTCCTTCCTCAGTGTCTCAAGTACCATGACTTCCAAGAAATTAGCCACAATTTTCGCCCATCACATCAATAAAGATTTATTTTATATACACAGTGTATCCTGGCCAAAAAATTTCCTGGTTATGCAGCATTGCTTACATATGCCCCTGCTTGATATCATTAACCATGGAATTAAGACCATCTAACTTCAATGCCCTCATGCTTCCTTGTTGTTGTTGTTGTTGTTGTTAAAGTCCATGAGCCAGCTCATGGTTTCATTGCTCATGGTTTTCCCATTGGGTCCATTTCTCCCTTTGCAGCCACCACAGAACCAGGAATTACATGGCGTCATGCTTGCAAAAGTGCTTGGGTCAGGGTTTGCTTCATGGGATTGCTGAGTGAGAATCTGAGCACAGGCAGGAGCTGATGAAGAGAGAGCTTGTTGACAGGCATTTGTCACAGAATCACCATGTTGGCATAGGCCCAGGCAACATGTACATCAGCCTCTCTCATAAACTCATGTTCCAAATTTTGTACAACCAAGCACAACAACCTCAAGGTCACCGATCTCTAAGAAGGTGTGCTGCCAAGACATGTCCTGACCCACTGCCCAACAGGGCAAATGATCACAGATACGCTAACAAAAGCACTGCCAAAGACCAATAACACAGCTTTTCGTTCTTTCCTTCACAGCAGAGAGCGAGTGGGGAGACGAGCTCGTCATGGAGGAGGAGGGGTGAAGCCTGGGACCTGCGGCGGCCCATCGCACGCTGGCTCGTCCAAAGAGAAGCCAAGAAGCGAGTAGATGGTCTCGTGGTCCAAATGGCCGTCCTCTTCGACACTCTGGATCAGCGTATGAAGCTGCTTCTGTTGATAATGCTGATGAGGATACAGTGGCGGTTGCTGCTGGGCCTGGATATTGTCGGGCTTCTGCTCGGGAAAGTGGTTCATGTGGGCCGCTGGCTGTTGGTGCTTGAGCTGGCATGGTGGCGAGTGGTCGAGCGATTCCGAGTCGCACAATGGCATGCGGAAGACCTCGCCTGGTTGTAGCTGCCCGGGCTCCCAGTGATGGATGACCACCAGCGTGTGCTTGCACTGCAGATTATTCGTTGCGACGGAGGAGGACCGACAACGCTTCGGTTAGGCGAGGCAGACCAAGCTGAAGTACAGCTAACGTGGGTGGGTGGAAGATCACGTGCCTGGCCTCGCTCATCAAAAAAGACTTGCATGTTGGCGGCCACTCGCCACATGCGGCCATCCCTGCCGCACAACAGGCGGGAGACCGCCATGATGTCGCTCACCGACCACGGATCACTGCGTAGCGCAAATTGGCACACAAACACGGACACGGTGTCGCGGTTGGAAACATGTGGCCTCGAGCGTGGTGATTGGGAAGGGGAGGGGGGGAGTTGGGCGTACTGTTTCTTCTCCAGGGCGGCCCTTTGTACGGGCATGCACGCGCTCATCGTTATGGTTTGGCCCAAGTCTCTCTACGCCCCGATTGGGCAATGCCCCCACGTCAGACATGTCGTAGACGAGTTAGCGAGGAGAGCTTACCGGGGTGAGCTGAAGCAGGTTGGCCAGGGGCTCGTTGATGTAGGCGAAGATGAACCAGTCGCCCTTGCGCTCTGCCCCCAGGACCGGCTTACTGGTGGCGGGCAAGGAGAGACGAGGTGAGCAGATGATGTGAGTCGGTGACGACGCGAGCCACAGGGAGGCACGCACTCGCGCAGGTTGCTGAGCAGGAAGGGCCTCTCGGGCCCAAACCGGTAGAACTGCAGGAACGACATCGCCGCCCGCGCCTCCCGCAGGCCTCTGTCGCTGTCCTCCTCCATCGCGTCCGTGCCGCCCACGCTCATCAAGAAGGGCGACGAGGCCAGGAGCGACGGTGGAGGCGGTGGAGGCATCTCGCTCGAGCGTGGCCTCTTCGTGGCGCGGCAGTCGCACTCGACCTCGCGGGCCAGTTGGAGCTCGAGGCGGGTCGCGTCGAGCTCTCGCCGAAGTCGCACCACCTCTTCGACCAGAAGCAGTGTCAGGTCGTCCTGATCGGTTCGCTTGCCTGACTCCGAACTGTGGGGGAGGTGCTTGGAGCGGTGGCGCGGATCGTTGCGGGCTGGGCGGCCCTTCTTGCGCGGTGGTGGGTCGCAGCATAGGTCGGGCCTGCCCTTCCTCAAGCACTGTCCGCACGGCCGCTCCCTGGAGTCGCGTGTGTTGTGATGTATATTGTGTGTCACTACGGAGCAACCAAAGGTAGTACATGGGCATCATTAAACGTCTATTGTTGGTGGGCGGAGTTGTACGGTCCGCAGGCAATGTGGGAGGCCCGACAGAGGTAGCACGACGGCGCCTTCTTTCCCTTACTGGGTTGCCCTCCTTCGGAGGGAACCATGATGCGCTGTTGGTGCGTTGGGCTTGCAACTTCTGTCGTGGAATGCTCCCGTACATGTTCTGATCATGCGCGCCCAATTCACCAAGATTTCCCAAAAGCTCGAGCCAATAAGAAAATCGGCAATCTCTTAACCGAGAAAGTTGCAGGATGTCCTTTTTAAGCCTTGCATACCCGAGAAGGATAACCCAGTTTCTCTCATTTCTTTTTGCAATTTATCTTGATATAATTGAACTTTTCGTGTTATCTCGGTAGATGACGCGGCGTGGGCACCAAGGTCTCAGAAGTTTTCTGACCGATATCAAGAGTTACTCGCACGATAGCCTTGGTGCCTTGTCATGTTTCCTTCCCTTCATCATCTTGCTGATACTACACATCCCCACCCGTGTCGACGCCTCGGCTGAAGACGAGGCTGCCTTGCCCTGGATGACTGTCTTCACCACAATGCACAACCCCACCGTGGTCCAGCGGGCATGTCTCAAGAGCTTCACCCTGCTCCGCCCACAACCAGAGATACTGGTGTTTGGTTCGTCGCACTGCCCCCTCCCTCTTTCGCAGAGCGTAAGTGCTGACAGAGGGTGGCTCTACCACGACTTTCAGCCGATGTGGGCGACGACGCCACGTTGAAGCTTGCACGAGAGTTCGGATGTCGTGTGCTCTTCCTGCGGGACAGGAGCGAGGAGTGGGGCAAGCCCCACATCGACACGCTCTTCGAGACCGCGCGCCGGCAGGCCAAAGGCGACTACTTGCTGTTCGCAAACGCCGACATGATCATCACTCAGGAGGTGGTGTCTGCGCTGCAGTATACACTGGCCAACCTGGCCCAGGGCAGGG
>JANDJZ010000566.1:0-34992 GCA_027943245.1 Acanthamoeba sp. SK_2022b | reverse complement strand
GTTTTAATTACCCTTGTTGATGTTAATTAAAATGCCTTTTTGTATTTAATTTGTTGTTTGCCAGTTAACCCAGAGAGCGTGTTATGTTAGGCGATGCCGTATTTAATCGGGTAAAGCGATCGGATCATAAAGCGATTTCGGAAATAAGCGCCTTCTTGCGCAGTAACGATCTGAATATCGACACCACGGTTGAAATATTTATTACCGTTACCCAGCACGACAAATTGGTCGCCTGCGGCGGCATCGCCGACAATATTATCAAATGCGTCGCCATCAGCCCGCTGATGCGCGGCGAAGGGTTGGCGCTGGCGCTGGCGACCGAGCTGGTGAACCTGGCCTACGAGCGCCACCACACTCAGCTGTTTATCTACACCAAGGTGCAGAACGAGCCGCTGTTCCGCCAGTGCGGTTTCTACCCGATCGCCACCGTGCCGGGCATCGTGGTGCTGATGGAAAACAGCCCGTGCCGCCTGAAGCGCTACGCCGCCCAGCTGGCGAGCCAGCGCCGGCCGGGCGACACCATCGGCAGCATCGTGATGAACGCCAATCCCTTCACCCGCGGGCATCAGTATCTGGTGCGTCAGGCGGCCAAACGCTGCGACTGGCTGCACCTGTTTTTAGTGAAGGAAAACACCTCGCGCTTCAGCTATGAAGACCGCCGCCGGCTGGTGCTGGCCGGCACCGCCGATATCCCCAACCTCACGGTACACGAAGGCTCGCAGTACGTGATCTCGCGCGCCACCTTCCCCTGTTACTTCATCAAGGATCAGGGCGTGGCCGACGACTGTTACACCGAAATCGATCTGAAGATCTTCCGCCAGTATCTGGCGCCCGCGCTGGGCATTACCCACCGCTTTGTCGGCAACGAGCCGTTCTGCGCGGTGACCGCGAAATACAACCGCGACATGCGCTACTGGCTGGAAACGCCGGCGCTGCCCAGCCCGCCGATCGCGCTGGTGGAAATCGAGCGTTTGCAATATCAGGGCACGGCGATCTCCGCCTCCTGGGTGCGCAAGCTGCTGGCGGCGGGGGACTTCCACGCCGCCGCGCCGCTGGTGCCGCCGGACACCCTGTACTACCTGCAGGATCTGCAAACGCAGCGCCGGGCCAAGGCGGCCCCGCATCCTTTTGAGTCCGCACAATCAGGTGAATGATGAAAATTATCCGAGAAGCAATGGCCGGCACGCTGGAATCCAGCGATGTCATGGTGCGCATCGCGCCCGCCGAGGGGCCGCAGCACGATCTGTTGATCGCCAGCAGCGTGGAAAAACAGTTCGGCGCGGCGATCCGCCACACCCTGCTGGAGGTGCTGCAGCGCTATGAGGTGGAGCCGGTGCAGGTGATCGTCGACGACAAGGGGGCGCTGGACTGCGTGCTGCGCGCCCGGCTGGAAACCGCGCTGATGCGCGCCTGTGAGGGCGGCCAGCTGCCGTGGGAGGCGAAAGATGAAAACGCTGAATAAAACCCGGCTGCGCCGCAGCATGTTGTTCGTCCCCGGCGCCAACGCGGCGATGGTCAGCAACGCCTTTATCTACCAGGCCGATGCGCTGATGTTCGATCTGGAAGACTCGGTGATCCTGCGTGAAAAAGACGCGGCGCGCCGGCTGGTGTACCACGCGCTGCAGCACCCGCTGTACCAGGAGGTGGAAACCATCGTGCGCGTCAATGCGCTCGACTCCGCCTACGGCCTGGCGGACCTGCAGGCGGTGGTGCGCGGCGGCGTGGACATCGTGCGCCTGCCGAAGACCGACAGCGCGCAGGACGTTGTCGACATGGAGCGCGAGATTGCCGCCATCGAAGCGGCCTGCGGGCGGCCGGTCGGCAGCACCGGGCTGCTGGCGGCGATCGAATCGGCGCAGGGCATCACCAATGCGGTGGCGATCGCGCACGCTTCGCCGCGGCTTATCGGCATCGCGCTGGGGGCGGAAGACTACGTGCGCAACCTGCGCACCGAGCGCTCGCCGGAGGGCATCGAGCTGCTGTTCGCCCGCTGTTCGCTGCTGCAGGCGGCGCGCGCCGCCGGCATTCAGGCGTTCGACACCGTCTACTCCGACGCCAATAACGAGGCCGGCTTCCTGCAGGAAGCGGCGCTGATCAAACAGCTCGGCTTCGACGGCAAATCGCTGATCAACCCGCGCCAGATTGAGCTGCTGCACAACCTGTACGCGCCGACCGCCAAAGAGGTGGCGCACGCGCAGCGGGTGGTGGACGCCGCCGAAGCGGCGGAGCGGGAAGGGCGCGGCGTGGTGTCGCTCAACGGAAAAATGGTCGACAGCCCGGTGATTGAACGCGCCCGGCTGGTGCTGGAGCGCGCCGCGCTGTCCGGCTTACGGGAAGAACCGGCGCAGCACGGGGAGGAAGCATGATGAACCGCCAACAACGATTGATGACCTTCGCCAACCCGGCGGATCTGCCGGGCTATCAGGACGTGTCCAAAGCCAATCTGCAGGCGCGCAAACCGCGCGATCTCAAGCTGTGCGACTCCTTGCAGGAAGCGGTGCGCCGCAGCGGGCTGCAGGACGGCATGACCATCTCCTTCCACCATGCGTTTCGCGGCGGCGATTTGACCCTCAATCAGGTGATGGAGACGCTGGCAGCGATGGGGTTCCGCAACCTGACGCTGGCGTCCAGCTCGCTGACCGACTGCCATGCGCCGCTGGTTGAGCATATCCGCCACGGTGTGGTGAGCCGCATTTACACCTCCGGGCTGCGCGGCCCGCTGGCGGACGCGGTTTCGCGCGGCCTGCTGGCGGAGCCGGTGCAAATTCACTCGCACGGCGGCCGGGTCAACCTGATCGAATCCGGCGAGCTGAAGATAGACGTGGCCTTCCTCGGCGTGCCGGCCTGCGATGAGTTCGGCAACGCCAACGGCTACAGCGGTGAAGCCTGCTGCGGCTCGCTCGGCTATGCGCGGGTGGACGCCGAGGCGGCGGGCACCGTGGTGCTGCTGACCGAGCAGCTGGTGCCGTATCCGCATCATCCCGCCAGCCTGGCGCAGGATCGGGTGGATCTGATCGTGCAGCTGGAGCGGGTGGGCGACGCCGACAAGATCGGCGCTGACGCCACGCGCATGACCTCGAACCCGCGCGAGCTGCTGATCGCCCGCCGCGCCGCCGAGGTGATCGCCGGTTCCGGCTACTTCACCGAAGGCTTCTCGCTGCAAACCGGCACCGGCGGCGCCTCGCTGGCGGTGACCCGGTTTCTGGAGGACAAGATGCGCGCCCGCGGCATTCGCGCCGCGTTCGCCCTCGGCGGCATCACTTCGACCATGGTGGATCTGCACGAGAAAGGGCTGATCGGCAAGCTGCTGGACGTGCAGAGCTTCGATCGGGCGGCGGCGACTTCGCTGGCGCGCAACCCGCGCCATATCGAAATCAGCGCCAACCAGTACGCCAACTTCAGCTCCAAGGGTGCCTCTGTTGATCGGCTCGACGTGGTGGTGCTGAGCGCGCTGGAAATCGACACCGGCTTCAACGTTAACGTGCTGACCGGCTCCGACGGCGTGCTGCGCGGCGCGTCCGGTGGCCACTGCGACACCGCCGCCGCCGCGCGGCTGGCGATCATCGTTGCGCCGTTGGTGCGCGGGCGCATCCCGACGCTGGTGGAGCAGGTGACTACCTGCGTCACGCCGGGCTCCAGCATCGACATTCTGGTGACCGACCACGGCATCGCCGTCAACCCGGCGCGGCCGGAGCTGGCGCAGCGTCTGCGGGAGGCCGGCCTCGAGGTGGTGAGCATCGACTGGCTGCGCGCCCGTGCGCTGCAGCTGACCGGCGAACCGCAGCCGATCGCCTTTACCGACAAGGTGGTGGCGGTGGTGCGCTACCGCGACGGCTCGGTGATCGACGTGGTGCATCAGGTGGCGGAGTAAGCGATGGCCGCCGTCGATCCCCAACTGGCTGCTGAACGCGCGGTCAGCCTGCCGGAGCTGCTCACCAGCCGCGAATGCCGCCAGGCGCGGCAGCAGGCGTGGCTGGCGCAGCACGAGTGCACGCTGCTGGTGCTGACGCTGGTGGTGCCCGGCCCGGTGAAGGACAGCGCGCTGACGCGCGGCATCTTCAACCTGGGGTGGGCGGCGCTGCTGCGACTGTGCGCTGAACAGGGTTGGCCCAGCCCGCAGGCCGAGGCGCTGGCGCTCGCCACCGGTTGCGAAGGGTTTGTCGCGCTGCGCGCCGATGCCCAGCGGGTGAAGGACTGCGCCATGCAGCTGGAGGTGAGCCGCCCGATCGGCCGGCTGTGGGATATCGACGTGCTGGATACGCAGGGGCGCATTTTGTCGCGCCGCGACATCGGCCTGCCGGAACGGCGCTGCCTGCTGTGCGGCCAACCGGCCAAGATCTGCGCCCGCCAGCGGCGGCACAGCAGTGAGCAGCTGCTGCATGAAATGGAAAGGATGTTCAACGATGCGATCTCTGCCGATTAACCTGCCCGCCCACCGAGCCGAACCGGCCTGCGACTTCGCCCGCGCCGCTTTCCGCGCGCTGCTGGTGGAGGTCAACCTCACGCCCAAGCCGGGGCTGGTGGATCGCCATAACACCGGCGCCCACCGCGACATGGATCTCGGGCACTTCTATCGCAGCGCCCGCGCCATCGGCGTGTGGCTGCCGCGCTTTATCCAACGCGGGCGCGAGGACGCCGCTTTGCCGGCAGAGCAGCAGCTGGCGCGGCTGCGGCCGCTCGGCCTGGCCTGCGAAAACCAGATGTTTCGCGCTACCGGCGGCATTAACACCCACAAGGGCAGCGTGTTCTCGCTCGGGTTGCTGTGTACCGCCTTCGGCCGCCTGCAGCAGCAGGGCCGCGCCATCGGCGCCGAAGCACTGTGCGCCGAGGTGGCGGCGATGTGCCGGGGGCTGGTGGATCGCGAACTGCGGCGCAACAACGCCGGGCAGACCGCCGGCCAGCGGCTGTTCGCCGCGCACGGGTTGAGCGGCGCACGCGGCGAGGCGGAAGCCGGTTTCCGGCTGGTCATTGACGGCGCGCTGCCGCTGTATCGGCAACGGCTGGCCGCCGATGGCGACGAACAGCGGGCGCTGCTGGACAGCCTGCTGTGGCTGATGGCCCACAACGACGACACCAACGTCGCCTCGCGCGGCGGCCTGCACGGGCTGCGCTGGCTGCGGCGCCGGGCGGCATTGCTGCTGGCGCAGGGCGGTTCGGCGGGGGAGGCGGGTCTGGCGCGCCTGCGGCGCTTCGATGCCGACTGCATCGCTCGCAACCTCAGCCCCGGCGGCAGCGCCGACCTGTTGATAGTGACCTGGCTGCTGGCGCAGCTGGGTGCCCAAGAATAATAACCAAGCCTTCAGGAGAGTCCCTATGTCCCAAACCCAGGAAAAGATCTGGAAAGCGATAGCGCCGCTGGCGGTGCTCGCGATCCTGTTATTGATACCGGTGCCCGACGGCATGCCGCCGCAGGCCTGGCACTACTTCGCCATCTTCGTGGCGATGATCGTCGGCATGATTCTGGAGCCGATCCCGGCCACCGCCATCAGCTTTATCGCAGTGACCGTCAGCGTGCTGAGCGCCAACTGGGTGCTGTTCGGCGCGCAGGAGCTGGCGGAGCCGGGCTTCAAGGCCGGTAAAGAGGCGCTGAAATGGGGGCTGGCGGGCTTCTCCAGCACCACCGTCTGGCTGGTGTTCGGCGCCTTTATCTTCGCGCTGGGCTACGAGGCCACCGGGCTGGGGCGGCGCATCGCGCTGTTCCTGGTGAAGTTCATGGGCAAGCGCACGCTGACGCTGGGCTATGCGGTGGTGATCATCGATATCCTGCTGGCGCCGTTCACGCCGTCCAACACCGCGCGCACCGGCGGCACGGTATTCCCGGTGGTGAAAAACCTGCCGCCGCTGTTCGATTCCTTCCCCAACGATCCCTCCTCGCGCCGTATCGGCGGTTACCTGATGTGGATGATGGTGGTCGGTACCAGCATCAGCTCCTCGATGTTCGTCACCGGCGCCGCGCCGAACGTGCTGGGCATCGAGTTCGTCGGCAAGATCGCAGGGGTGCACATCAGCTGGATGCAGTGGTTCCTGGCGTTCCTACCGGTCGGCCTGCTGCTGTTGTTCATCGCGCCGCTGATTTCCTACTACCTGTACAAACCGGGCGTGACCCACAGCAGCGAAGTGGCCGCCTGGGCGGATACCGCGCTGGGGGAAATGGGCAAGCTGACGCGCAAGGAATACACCCTGATCGGCCTGGTGCTGCTCAGCCTGTGCCTGTGGGTGTTCGGCGGCAAAATGCTGGACGCCACTGCGGTGTGTCTGCTGGCGGTGTCGCTGATGCTGGCGCTGCACGTGGTGTCGTGGAAAGAGATCACCAAATATTCCAGCGCCTGGAACACGCTGGTTAACCTGGCGACGCTGGTGGTGATGGCCAACGGCCTGACGCGTTCCGGCTTTATCGACTGGTTCGCCCAGACCATGAGCACCCACCTGGACGGTTTCTCGCCGAACATGACGGTGGTGGCGCTGGTGCTGGTGTTCTACTTCGCCCACTACCTGTTCGCCAGCCTGTCGGCGCACACCGCCACCATGCTGCCGGTGATCCTGGCGGTCGGCAAAGGGTTGCCGGGCGTGCCGATGGAGCAGCTGTCGATGCTGCTGGTGCTGTCGATCGGTATCATGGGCGTGCTGACGCCGTACGCCACCGGGCCGGGGGTGATCATCTATGGCTGTGGCTACGTGAAGTCGAAAGACTACTGGCGCCTGGGCGGTATTCTCGGCGTGGTGTACATCGCCGCGCTGCTGCTGATCGGCTGGCCGATCATGAGCCTGTGGTACTGAGTTGAAGCCACGCGGCCACCGCCCGGTGGCCGCGGTTACGATCCTTTCCCGTGAACCCTGTCACACACTTGTCACACTAACACCGCCATCATACTCGGGCAAACGCTAACACCTTAAAAATAATCATTTTCCGGGAGCCTCTGCGGATGAGAAAAAAAACCTTATTGCTGTGCCTGCCTTTGTTATTCACCGGGAACGCGCTGGCGGAAGCCGGCGGTTATCAGCTGGAACAGGTGCTGGTCATGAGCCGCCATAACCTGCGCGCGCCGCTGGCCAACAACGGCAGCGTGCTGGCGCAGTCTACGCCGAAGGCCTGGCCGGCCTGGGAAACGCCGGGCGGCCAGCTGACCACCAAGGGCGGGGTGCTGGAAGTGTATATGGGGCACTACTTCAACGCCTGGCTGAAGCAGACGGGCCTGTTGCCGCAAGAGGGCTGCCCGACCGCCGGCAGCGTGTACGTCTACGCCAACAGCCTGCAGCGCACGGTCGCCACCGCGCAGTTCTTCAGCAACGGCGCGTTCCCCGGCTGCGACGTCAGCGTGCACCATCAGGACAAGATGGGCGAGATGGATCCGACCTTCAACCCGATCATCACCGACACCAGCGAGGCCTTTAACCAGCAGGCGCTGGCGGCGATGAACGCCGCGCTGGGCTCGCTGAAGCTGGACGCTTCTTACCAACAGCTGGCGAAGATCATCGACTACAAGGATTCCGCCGCCTGCAAGACCGACAAACACTGTGATCTGACCAAAGAAGCCAGCGTGATGAGCGCGGTGCCGGGCAAAGAGCCGGGCGTCTCCGGCCCGCTGCGGGTGGGCAACTCGCTGGTGGACGCCTTTATGCTGCAGTATTACGAAGGTTTCCCGATGAAAGAGGTGGCCTGGGGCAAAATCGCCACCCCGCACCAGTGGCAGCAGCTGGCACAGCTGAAAGACGGCTATCAGGACTCGCTGTTCACCTCGCCGGTGGTGGCGCAGAACGTCGCCAAGCCGCTGCTGACCTACATCAACAACGCGCTGCTCGGCGAGCGCAAACCGGACGCGCCGAAGCTGACGGTGCTGGTCGGCCACGATTCCAATATTGCCTCGCTGCTGTCGGCCATGCAGTTCCAGCCGTATCAGCTGCCGCAGCAATACGAGAAAACGCCGATCGGCGGCAAACTGGTGTTCCAGCGCTGGCGCGACGCGCAGAACGACCGTGAATTGCTGAAGATCGAGTACGTCTATCAGTCCACCGAACAGCTGCGCAAGGCGACGCCGCTGACGCTGCAAACCCCACCGCAGCGGGTAACGCTGGCGCTGAAAGGCTGCCCGATCGACAAAGACGGCTTCTGCGCCTGGAGCGATTTCGAAAAGACCATGAAAGGCATCTTGTAATGCCCAGCCTCTCTCCCGCGCGGGGGGGGAGAGGCCTCTCCCCATCCCGGCTAACGCGCCGCCACGCAGGCCTTAACGCCATTTATTTTGCCCAGGGTCATTGTTGCAGACCGTTTCGGGGGCTAACATCATCAGCCTGCCTGTTTATCATGGATACCGCCGTTGCCCACTTTTATCCGCAGTATCGAATTTTTCACGCCGGACGGCTATCCAGGCCAGGTGGCGCGCTGCCATTTTGCGCTGGCGGAGTATCGCGACGAGAGTTTTCCCGAGGCGGGCTTTGCGCTGCCGGATCATCTGGCGCGTGCGGTGCCGAAGCGCCGCGCGGAGTATCTGGCCGGGCGTGTTCTGGCGCGGCAACTGTTGGCGCCGCTCGGTTTTGCCGACTTCACGCTGGCGCGCGGCGAAGATCGTGCGCCGCAGTGGCCGCCGGGCATCGCCGGGGCGCTGAGCCATAATTCGGATACCGCGCTGTGCGCCGTGCACCGCGAGAGCGGGCTGGGCGGCGTGGGGCTGGATGTGGAGACGCTGCTCTCCGACGAGCGGGCGCAGGAGCTGTGGGGGGCGATCGTTTCCCCGGCGGAGCGCGAGGCGTTGCTGCGCGAGGCGCTGCCGTTCAATGAACTGCTGACGCTGACGTTTTCCGCCAAAGAGAGCCTGTTCAAGGCGCTTTATCCGCAGGTGCGCTGTTACTTCGATTTTCTCGATGCGCGCATGGTCGCCGTGGATATGCAGCGGCAGACGTTTGTATTAGCGCTGCTTAAGACGTTGACGCCACATTGCCCCGCCGGCCGCCGGTTTAACGGGCGTTTTTGGCGTGAAGGTGACGACGTCACGACTTTTATTTTCTGCTAAAACACAATAATAACAGTGTGTTATTTCTTACTTTGCCGTAACGCGGATTTGCCGCAGCGGGCGGAAAGATTCATTCATCGGAGATTGACCCACGGTGGGGATCCGGTGTAATTTATCCTCCTCTTATGGCTAATGATAATTATTCGCATAAACATTATCATTGGTAAGGCGCAACAAAGGAGTGGTCTAGTGGCGACACTGACGACAGAAAACCAAACCTTCCCCGGGTTTGTGTACGCCGAACAATCGACCTTTTTGTACCGGTCCGAATTCCGTTCCCTCTCCGCCGACGGCGTGTTCGAGCGTATCGACACGCCGGCGTTCGGCGGTGAGCAGGAAGGCAGCGCGCTGGCGCAGCATATCCGCCAGGCGCTGGCGCGCGCCAAAGCCGCCGGCCAGGAGACGCCGGTGGTGGTGGGCGCCATTCCGTTCGATACGCGCCGGCCTTCCAGCCTGTACGTGCCTGAAAACTACCAGTTTGTCGCCAACGACAGCTTTACCCGCGCCGCGCGCCCGATGCTGCAACAGCCGCATCGCCTGGCCGCCTGCACCAGCATTCCGGACGAGCCGCGCTTCAAGCACGCGGTGGCGGAAGCGGTCAGCCGCTTTAAACAGGGCAAGCTGGACAAGGCGGTGCTGTCGCGCATCCTCGACATCGAGCTGGAGCAGCCGGTGGCGGGCCACCAGATCCTCAATAACCTGATGGTGCAGAACCCGACCGGTTATCACTTTTCCCTGCCGCTGGCCGATGGCGGCGTGCTGATCGGCGCCAGCCCGGAACTGCTGATCCGCAAGCAGGGCGGCGAGATCCACACCAATCCGCTGGCGGGCTCCGCGCGCCGTCAGGACGATCCGCAGCAGGATCGCCTCGGCAGCGAGCGCCTGATGCGCTCGACCAAAGACAAATACGAACACAAGCTGGTGATCGACGACATTCGCCGCCACCTGGCGCCATTGTGCGCCAGCCTGAGCGTGCCCAGCGGCCCGTCGCTGCTCAGCACCGGCACCATGTGGCACCTGTCCACCCGCATTCGCGGTGAGCTGCTGAACCCGAATCTCAACGTGATGCAGCTGGCCTGCCTGCTGCATCCGACGCCGGCGCTGTGCGGCTTCCCGACCGAGAGCGCCCGCCAACTGATCGCCGATCTGGAACCGCACGATCGCGGCCTGTTCAGCGGCATCGTCGGCTGGTGCGACGCCAACGGCGACGGCGAGTGGGCGATCGTCATCCGCAGCGGCCTGCTGCGCGGCAACCGGGTGCGGCTGTTCGCCGGCGCGGGCATCGTCGCCGCTTCGACGCCGCAGTCCGAGTGGATGGAAACCGCCGCCAAACTGGGCACCATGCTCAACGCTTTCGGCCTGAACAGCGGCGCGCTGTAGGCCTCTTTGCGGCGCAGTGCGCGCCGCGTCATACGCTTTCGCAGGAGACAACGATGAACAACAACATGACCCGGCAGCGTGCCCGGATGGCGGTGTGCGCATGAGCATTCAGATGGATTTCACCGGCAAACGCGTGTGGGTGACCGGCGCGGCGCGCGGCATCGGCGAGCAGATCGCCCGGCATTTTTTGACGCAGGGCGCCGAGGTGGTGGGATTTGACCGCGAGTTCGCCAACCCGGATCTGCCTTACCCTTGCGTGACGCTGGACATCAGCCGGCCGGAGCAGGTGGAGGCGGTGTGCCGCCAACAGCTGGCGGAGAACCCGCGACTGGACGTGTTGGTCAACGCCGCCGGCATTCTGCGCATGGGCAATACCGAAGATCTGAGCGTGGATGACTGGCATCAGTGCATCAACGTCAACGCCTCGGGGGCGTTTTACCTGTTCCGCGCCGTGCTGCCGCACTTCAAGGCGCAGCGCAGCGGGGCGATCGTCAGCATCGGCTCCAACGCCGCGCACGTGCCGCGTGCGCAGATGGCGGCCTACTGCGCCTCCAAGGCGGCGCTGACCAGCCTGAACCACTGTGTGGGGTTGGAGATGGCGCCGTTCGGCGTGCGCTGCAATCTGGTGTCGCCGGGCTCGACCGACACGCCGATGCAGCGCGGCATGTGGCAGACCGACGACGCGCAGCAACGCACCATCGCCGGCTTCCCCGAGATGTTCAAGCTGGGGATCCCGCTGGGCAAAATCGCCCGCCCGGATGAGATCGCCAACGCGGTGTTGTTCCTGGCCTCCGATTTGGCCAGCCACATCACCATGCAGGACATCGTGATCGACGGCGGCGCCACGCTGGCCGCCTGAGTCAGACCCGCTGGCGGCGCAGCAGGTGCTGCGCGCCTTCCGCCGCCAGCAGCAGCACCGCCAGCCAGATCGCCAGATAGGTCGGCCATTCGCTTTGGCCGATGCTTTCGCCGAGCAGCAGCGCGACGATCACCAGCAGCACCGGTTCCACATAGCTCAGCAGGCCGAACAGGCTGAACGGCAGCAGGCGGCTGGCGAGGATGTAGCACACCAGCGCCACGGCGCTGATGACGCCGAGCAGCGGAATGCGCCAATACAGCTCGGCATTGATCTGCAGCGCCGCTGCGCCGCCGTCGCCGAAGGCGAACCAGGCCGCCGCCGGCAGCATCAGCGCCAGCTCGCACCACAGCCCGCCGAGATTGTCGGTGCCGAAACGCCGCCGCAAAATAAAGTAGAGCGGATAGCCCAGTGCCACCACCAGCGTCGGCCACGAGACGCCGCCCGCCTGATACAGCTCATTGCCCACCCCTACCATGGCGCACGCCACCGCCAGCTTTTGCAGCAGCGACAGCCGATCGCGGTAGATCAAACGGCCCGCCAGCACCATGGTCAGCGGCAGCAAAAAATAGCCGAGCGACACGTCGAGGGCCTTGCCGTGCAGCGGCGCCCACAGGAACAGCCACAGCTGCACCCCCAACAACGCCGAGGTGAGCAGCAGGCCCAGCAGGCGCTGCGGCCGTTGGCCGATCCAGGCCAGCGTGTCGCCCACCTTGCGCCAATCGCCGGACAACGCCATAAACAGCGTCAGGAACGGCAGCGTCAGCAGCGTGCGCCAGCCGTAGACCTGCTCGCCGTTCAGCGGGGTGAGGGTAGAGGTGAAGTAATACATCGCGCCGAACAAGATGGAGGCGACGACCGAAAGAGTGATGCCCTTAATCACACGCATTCCTGGTGAGTGATTGATTTTATGGCGGCTACTGTAGAGAAATTTGCCGCCAACGACAATGGCATTGCCGGGCGCTGGACAATCGGCGGCGGCGGGTTACAATGATTACTGTGTATTCATACAGGCTTTGGCGATGACAATCGATCTTTTTGAAGACGCGCTGCCGCCGCCGTGGCGCGAAGAGATCGCCCCCGGCGCGGTGGTGATGCACGGCTTCGTGCGCGATCACGGGCCGGAACTGCTGGCGGCGGTGCAGGGCGTCGTCGCCCAGGTGCCGTGGCGGCATTTGACCACCCCCGGCGGGCACGTGATGTCGGTGGCGATGAGCTGGTGCGGCAACGGCTGGACCAGCGACAGCCGCGGTTACCGCTATTCGGAACGCGACGCGCGCAGCGGCAAACGCTGGCCGGCCATTCCCCCCATCCTGATGGCGCTGGCGGACGAAGCCGCGCAGCAGGCGGGATTCGGCACCTTCGTGCCGGATTCTTGTCTGATGAACCGTTACGATCCGGGCAGCAAGCTGTCGCTGCATCAGGATAAAGACGAGCACGACTTCGGTGCGCCGATCGTCTCGGTGTCGCTCGGGCTGCCGGCAGTGTTTCAGTTCGGCGGGCTGCAACGCAGCGACCGGGCGCGGCGCATCCCCTTGGCGCACGGCGACGTGGTGGTGTGGGGAGGCCCGGCGCGGCTCTGTTTTCACGGCATCCTGCCGGTCAAGGAAGGCTACCACTCGCTGGTGGGGCCGCACCGCATCAACATCACGCTACGCAAGGCGCTTTAGCTGCGGCTCCTGCGCCAGGCAGGCGACGAGATAGTCGATAAACACCCGCAGTTTGGGCGGCAGATACTGGTTAGGCGCGTAAAGCAACCACAGGCCGCCGTGATAGCTGCTGAGGAAATCCCATTCCGGCAATACCTGCACGATCTCGCCGTCGTCGAGCGCCTGGCGGGCGGTAAAATACGGCAGGCTGCCGATGCCGATATGCTGTTTCACCGCGTCCAGCCGCACGCCGGTGTGGTTGGCGGCGTAGCGGCCGCGCACGTTGACCGTCACCGTTTTGCCGCTGCGGCGGAACTTCCATTGCGCGTCGCTCGGCGTTTCGCCCAGATAGATGCAGCTGTGCGCCGCCAGATCGTGCGGGTGCTGCGGCGTGCCGTGCTGCGCCAGGTAGTGCGGCGTGGCGCACAGCAGATGGTCTATTCTCATCAACTGGCGGCCGATCAACCCGGGCGACGGGCGATCGGTGATGCGCAGCGCCAGATCGACCCGATCGTCGATCAAATCCATGTAGCGATCTTCCAGCCGCAGCCTCACGTCCACCTTCGGGTAGCAGCGCAGGAACTCCGGCATGTGCGGATGCAGCACGAAGCGGCCCACCGCCTTGGGCACGCTGACGCTGACCAGCCCTTCGGGCTCCACGGCGCCGCGCCCGCCGATCGCCATGACCGCGTCGGCCGCCGCCAGCAGGGTGCGGCAGTGCGCAAACGCCTCTTCGCCGCTTTCGCTCAGTCGCAGTTTGCGGGTGGTGCGGTGCAGCAGCTGCAGCGCCAGCGCCTGCTCGAGCTTCGCCACGCTGCGGCTGACGGCGGAAGGCGAGGTGCCCAGTTTACGGGCGGCGGCGGAAAAGCTGCCGCTCTCTACCACCTGAACGAAAACGGCCATTTCGGGCAACAGGGCGTAAGAAAGATTTGTGCTCATGACGCAAAGGTCCATTGTGATGGCGGCGGATTATCCCTCGATTATGACATGAATATAATGGCTCTTCGAACCGAGGAGAAAAATGATGACCGAACGACGTTATTACTACAGCGACGATGTACAGGGCCAGGCGCAGGTGTTGAGCTGCGCGCCGGCCGAGGCGGGCGCTTACGCCGTGGTGCTCGACGCCACGCTGTTCCACCCGCAGGGCGGCGGCCAGCCGTCCGACGTGGGGACGTTAGGCGGCGTCGCCGTGCTGCGGGTGCAGCAGCAAGGGGATACCGTGCTGCACTTTACCGCCGCGCCGCTGCCGCTCGGGCCGGTTACGATGCAAATCGATGAAGCGCAGCGCCGCCTGCACGCCCGCTGGCACTCCGGCGGGCATCTGATCGGCTGGCTGGGAGAAACCCGAGGCTGGCGGCCGGTCAAGGCACATCATTGGCCGGGGGAAGGGCGCATCACGTTTATGCCAGGGCCGGATGCGCAGACGGTAGAAGCGGACTTTTTGCAGGCGGAGCTGGCGCGTTTGATCGCCTCCGATTTACCCCGCCGCCAACAGGCGGTGGAGGGGATGCGCCAGGTCGGCTTCGGCGAACTGCCCGCCTACGGCTGCGGCGGCACCCATGTCGCCACGCTGGCGGAGGTGGGGGCAATTGCGATCACCGGCGTAAAGATGAAGAAAGGGCAGCTGATTGTGCAGTATGAGCTGGGGTGAACACCCTTGATTATCGTACCCTGTACGAGTAAGCTGAAGGGAACGATCGCAGGAGGCGATGATAATGGACTATCTGGAGTTTATCGAAACGACCGTTTTCAGCCGAAAGCGGGCTGAATTGATGAAGGATGATGACTTTCAGGCTTTCCAAAGCTATTTGCTGTTGAACCATCATGAAGGGGATACGATCAGCCACACGGGCGGATGCAAAAAGATACGCTGGGGGCTGGACGGAAAGGGAAAACGCGGCGGCGTAAGAGTGATTTATTATCTGACGGCGCCCAGCGGCCGAGTCTATTTATTGTTGATATACCGTAAAAATGAAAAGGATGATTTATCCGGACAGGAAAAGGCGATATTGAGATCCATCGTTCAACAACTTGATTAACGATGGCGAAATGGCGTGACGAAGGAATTAAAGCATTATGAAAAAAGAACTTTTCGACGATTTGGTCAGCAGTATGAACGAAATGGTGGCGATCGAAAAGGGTAAGATGACGCCAAAATCCGAGCATGTTCACCGTCATGCTATTCCAGACGTCAAGCTGCTGCGCAAATCACGTGGGATGAAGCAGGCGGAGTTTGCCAAGGCTGTGGGGGCCAGCGTGGGACTGGTGCAAAGCTGGGAGCAGGAACGCCGCATACCCTCGGGGTCGGCACTGAAACTTCTGCTGCTGATTGAGCGTAACCCGGCATTGCTCGATGAGTTGCTGGTGATTTAAATCATACTCAGCGCCCGGCCTGCCGCAGCTGGGTGCAGAACGCGCATTGGCATCCTGCTACCGGCACCGCCGCGCAGCTGCCGATGTTCACCGGCTGGGCGTCCATGGCGTGAAAGCCGTAAAACAGATTTTCGATGTTTTGTTCCGCCGCGCGCGCCTGTTCCGGGCGCGGTTCGGGCACTTTTGACTGAAACGCCGCGGCCTTGCCGGCCAGCAGGCTGAGAAACAGCAGCGACAGCTGGATTTTCATCGTCGTCTTCCTTTGGCTGAAGTTGTGATACGTTATAACAAAACCCCATCAATGCCAAGCGGCGGCGCTGCTGCCACTCACGTTATTTTTACGCGCTGCAACAGTTTCTCATTCAATTAACACTTCGACATATCTCTTGCCGATACGCTGACTAATAATTCAAATTACAAAAATTGCCTCATTAAACGAATATTTAGATACTCGCTGTGCGGCCTGGCCAGTGCTGACACGTTTTTAAATTCTGAGCATACAGAAAGATGCCTCTGTAGGTATCGTCACGCACTCTGGATAGGACATCGCCACCATGGGCTCTTTTTTTAAGCAGGTCTACCGCTATTCCCACGCGCGCCCTTATCGGCATAACGAAAACCTCTGGCCCTACGTGAAGATCGCGCGCGGCGAAGGCGGTGAAATCGCCGCCTTATGGTACAAGCACCGGCCGGTGCCGATCGTCCCGCTGAGCGAACTGCGCAGCAGCTGCCGGGGGGAGGTGCTGCTGACGGCTACCGGCCCGTCGGTGAAGGCGCTGCGCTTCGAAAATATTCCCGCGATGCCCGCCATCGGGGTCAACGGCGCCTATTTTCTGCATCGGCAGGTGGATTTTCGCTTCTACGTCATCGTGGACATGGGATTTATCGACAGCCGCCCAGAGATCGTGCGCGACGTCATTCAACGGCCTGAGCTGACGCTGTTCACCACCGTGCACGGCGTGGCGCGCATTCTCGATCGCTTTGGCCCGGCGGCGATCGGTTGCCGATTGGCGCTCGTCGAAGACGCGGCCTGCAAGATTTACCGCCCCCGGATCGACAGCGGCGCGCTATGGGAGCACTACTGCCGGGAAAACGGCGTGGTCTTTGCCGCCGAGAGCCGCATGCTCGGCTTTAGCCAGGATATCCGCTGCGGCATTTTCGATGCTGGCACCGTGGCCTATTGGGCGCTGCAAATTATCGCCTATCTCGGCTTCAAGCAGCTGTTTATCGCCGGGCTGGACATGAACAACTTCCACCAGCCGCGCTTTTACGAAACGGAGCAGGATCGGTTGCCCACGTTCCTGGCGGACAAGGTGGAGTCGCTGGTGATCCCCGCTTTTCGACACGCCGGCGCGATCATGAAAAAGCAGCAGATCGCGATAAAAAACCTCTCCCTGCACAGCGCTATCGGCAGCGATATCTTCGAGAAGGTGGACGGCAATGTTTACTTTCAGCAAGCCTGAGCGGTGTTATCGCTTCGGCAGCGCGCTGTTTTTAGCCTTCGCGTTTTTCAGCGCGATCTTTTGCGGGCAGACCCGCGTCAACAACCTGTTTCATTTGGCGGCGCTGCTATGGCTGGCCGCCGTATTCACCTGGCCGCCGCTGCGGCGGCAGCTGTGGGCCAATCGTCAGGCGCGCTGGGGGGGCGGGCTGGCGCTGATGTTTTTGCTTTATTATTCCCTCAGCGCGCTGTGGGGCGAGACGCCAGGCGACATGCCGTCGGCCCTGACCCACAGCGCCTATATCCTGCTCTACCTCGCCTGGCTGGTGACGCTGCTCGACGGTGAGCGGCGTCACCAACTGCAGTGGGCGATGCTGGCCGGCATGACGGCGCTGTGTCTGTATCTGACGCTGGTCGACGCCCCGTCGATTTATCATCTGCGAGAAACCACCGCCCGCAATCCAGGGCCGAGCAACGTGATCGATCTGGCCGGTTACGCCGCCATCGCCATTTTGTTGAGCCTGATGATTTTCCGCGATACCGGGCAAAAAGCGGCGCTGTGCTTTATCCCGCCGCTGCTGGCATTCATGGTGCTGACGCAAAGCCGCGGCCCGCTGATCGCACTGGCGCTCGCGGTGGTAGTGGCGATGCCTTATCGACACCGGCCGGGACGGTGGCTGTGGTTTCTGTTGCCCGGCGCGCTGGCTGTGGTTCTTGCCGTCGTTTACAGCGCGATCGGCGAAATGTTGCTGACGCGTTTTGGCGAGCTGTATCAACAGAGCTTTGTTCGCATCAGCATTTGGCGCCACAGCCTGGCGCTGATCGAACAGGCGCCGCTCTTCGGCTACGGCTTTGATAAGCAGCTTAACTTTCTCAATTACACCGGCGAGCTGAACCACACCACGCACAGCCTGTACCTCGGCGCGTTGCTGAAGGGCGGCTGCGTGGGTTTCCTGTTGCTGCTGGCGCTGCTGGGATATGGCGCGCGGCTCGCCATCGCACACTGGCGCGCAGGGCGGCGCTGGGAGGCGGGCCTGTTTCTGTTTATGCTGGTGTTCTACAGTTCGCAGGGCATGTTTGTGATCGCCAATCCGGCGGAGTTTTGGTACCTGTTTTGGCTGCCGCTGGCGCTGCTGCTGTCGCAGCCTAAACGGCGGCCGATCGGGACTGTGCAGACGACAGCGCCGCCAGCGTCTTCTCCCACACCTGTTCCGCCGCGATAATACTAAGCGGCTGGCGGCGCTCAGCGGCACTCAGCGCGGCGCTGTCAACCGGTACGTGCATCACCTGATGCCGTTCGCTGTCCTGATAGGGGCCGGTATGCCGCGGGTTAGCGGTGACGAACAGGCTGACGGTGGCGGTTTTCAATGCCACGGCGAGGTGAAGCGGCCCGGTATCGCCGGTTACCAGCACCTGCAGATTGGCGATCGTCGCCAGCAGTTGCGGTAACGTGGTCGCGCCGATATGGCTTACCACCCGCTGTTGCTGTTCCTCGCTCAAACCTGCCATAAATTCCCGTTCGAGGCTGCGCTCCGCCTTGCTGCCAATTAACGCGATCTGACAGTCGGGGGAGTGCGCCAGCAGCCGTTGCGCCAGCTCAACAAAGCGATCGACCGGCCAGCGGCGCAGCGTTTCGGAGGCGCCCATCTGAAAGCCGATCAGGATCTTGCCCGCCGGTTTCGCCAGCGCGGGAAAAGCGACCGGGATGAACATGTCAGGATTGTCGGTACGGCACCCCAATTGCCCCACCATATCCAGCTTGCGCTGAATCAAATGGCCGTCGCTGCTGTGGCTGACGCCGGTCAGCCAGCGCTCCATGCCGCTCGGTTTGTTGCCGTAAACGTCTTTGAACAGGTATTGGCAACCGGCGGCGATGGCGACCAGCACGTCGTAAGGCGCCTTCGAGTGCAGGATGACCGCCAGCTGTGGCCGGTTTTTTCGCAGGCGCCGGATAACGGCCAACATGTCTTTGGCCTTGTGGTCCCAGTAAATCACGTCATGAAAGCAGGGGCTGCCTTCGACCAGCTGCCGGTTTTTATGGCTGGAGACCAGCGTGATTTGCGCGCCGGGATAGCGTTCGCACAGTGCGCGGATGGCGGGCGTATTGAACATCAGATCGCCGAGGGCGCTGGTGGAGAAAATCACGATGCGTTCAAAGGATTGCTGCGGATCGAAGCTCGCTGCGGGCCGGAAATTGCCCGCGATGCGGGTATAGAGACGTAAACCGGCGTTGGCCGCCGCTATTTTCCACTGTTTAGACATTGCAGTTCGCTTCCGCTTGAGATCGGCGGCCACCGTCTGGCGCCGCGTCGTATCATACAAGCGCGGCAACGGCGGGCCAATGGCCCGCAACAGATTGCGACAGATGCTAACGTTATGTTTGCAATTGCTGCCGGGCGCCGCGCTTACTCCTCCCAGACCTGCGTACTGCGCGGGCTGTCCATCTGATAATCCGAGTAGGGGCGAGTGAAGAACTCGCGCCCCAGTTCGCGGGCGGCCTGCAGCGGATTGCGCGGATCGCGGGCGATCTCGCCGCGCTGGTTGCCGGCGCCGTGCACCATGCCGACGAACGCGGAATGGGTGTAGCGGCTGAATTCCTGGAGCTGATGCACGATGCCCAGCGCCGCGCCGGGGTAGGTCTCTTCCGACGCTACCGCCAGCCCGATACGCTTGCCGCTCATGCGCTGGTGCACCTGTTCCGCCTGAGGGTAGGCGTTGGAATAGAAGCTGAACGAGCGATCGAAAAAGGCTTTGGTTTGCGCCGACATGCCGTACCAGTAAATCGGCGTGCAGAATACCGCGCCATCGGCCGGCAGGAAGTGCTCCAGGAACAGCTCGGCGTAGCGATCGGCCGGCGGCGGCGTGTGGCGTTCATCGCTCAGAAAACCGCTCAGGTAATCATCGAGAAAATGCAGGCTGGCGGACGTGCCGGCTTCGGCGGCGCCCGACAGGATCGCCTGCGCCAACGTGGCGCTGTTCCCGTCGCGGCGCGGGCTGCCGACCAGCACCACCAGACGTTTGGATTGATGAGTTGTATTCATGTCATGTTCCTCGGTATGAAGTGGATTCAGCCCTACTCTAGAAACAAGTGCCGGCGGGCGACAAATGACCGCTTTTCTGCCAGGATGATTTCAACTCATCTCAAGAGGCTTCGCCATGTTTGCCACGCTGCCCGTCAACGCATTACGCACCTTTGAATCCGCCGCTCGCCTGCGCAGCTTCAAGCTGGCGGCGGCCGAGCTGGCGGTGACGCCGACGGCGATTTCGCACCAGATCAAAGCGCTGGAACAGCAGTTGGGGTTTGCGCTGTTCGAGCGGGTGCCGCGCGGCGTGCGGCTGACGCCGAAAGGCGAAACGCTGTTTGCCGGGGTGCACGGCGCGCTGCTGGACATCGCCGCCACGCTCGAGGGCCTGCGGCCGCAGCCCAGCACCGGGTCGCTGTGCGTCTCGGTCACGCACTCTTTCGCGGCGCTGTGGCTGGTGCCGCGCCTGGGGCGTTTCTATCAGGCGTACCCACACTATCTGGTGCGCCTGGAGGCCTGTGCCGAGGTGATCGATCTGCAGCAGGACGCCAGCGTGGACGTGGCGGTGCGTTACAGCCGCGCGCAGTATCCTGCGCTGCATCAGACGGCGCGGCTGGAGGAAAGCTTTGGCGTCTACGCCGCGCCGGGGCTGGCCGCCGCCGAGCCGGAAAATCCGGTGCTGATCACCGTCAAGTGGGGGGATTCGGCGCTGTACGACAGCGGCTGGCGCGACTGGTGCCGGGCTGCCGGCGTAGACTGGTGGCAGCGCCATGCGGCGATGCGCAGCTATCACGAGGAGCATTACGCCCTGCAGGCAGCGGTGGCCGGGCAGGGGCTGGTGCTCGCCAGTTCGGTGATGGTGTCCGATATGGTGGACAACGGTCTGTTGGTGGCGTACCGGCCGGAGGTGCGCGTACCGGGCGCCGCCTATAGCGTGCTGTGCGCGCCGGGGCGCGAGCGGCATCCGCCGGTCAGGGCGTTTCTTGCCTGGCTGCAGCAGGAGCTGCCGCAGGGCAATGGCACGAAATAAAAGTTTTATCGTTCTAAGCTGTGGGAATATCAGCGAACTTTTGTTTTTACTTCACTGCGAGAACCTATCATGAGCCAGCCAAGAACCTCCGATTACCCGATTGATGCGCAATTTATCGAGCGCTGGTCGCCGCGCGCGATGGCCAACGACGCCATCGACGATCAAACGCTGCTGAGCTTTTTTGAAGCGGCGCGCTGGTCGCCATCGGCCTACAACATTCAGCCGTGGCGCTTTGCCTACAGTAAGCACGGTTCCGACAGCTGGGAGAACTACCTGGAATTCCTGATCGACTTCAACCGCGGCTGGGCGCAGCACGCCTCGGCGCTGGTGGTGATCGTCTCCAAAACCACCAGCCTGAACGGCGAGCGGCTGGTGGACAACCCGACCCACGCGTTCGACACCGGCGCCGCCTGGGCCAGCCTGGCGCATCAGGCGCACCTGAAAGGCTGGTTGACCCACTGCATGAGCGGCATTCACCACGACAAGATTAAGGCGGCGCTGCAGCTGCCGGACGACTATGCGGTGCACGCCATGGTGGCGATCGGTAAACCGGGCGACAAGGCCCGCCTGCCGGATTTCCTGCAGGAAAAAGAGGCGCCGTCGGGCCGCCTGCCGCTGGGCAAGACCGTCAGCGAAGGGCTGAATTTCACGCTGTGATTTCCCGCTTTCCCTCAGGCCCGCTTGGCGGGCCTTTTTTATGCGGCGAGTAAAACTTAGGGAGTATGTTCTCGTTCGCTTATTCGCTGTATATTTTGTTATATAGCGATTGCGTAATGAGGAGGAAACCGTGGGTGACCATTTTGGCAAAGGGCTGTTGGCGGGGCTAAAGGCGGAAAACCTGAAGCCGGAGACGGAGCTGTCGCGCTTTTGCTCCGACTACAAGCGCGGCTTTGTGCTCGGCTATGCGCATCATTTGGCGCAGCGCTGCGGCGACGAAAACCGGGCGGCGTTCGAAGCCGGGCAGCTGAGCCGCGCCTATGGCCTCGGCAGTGAGCCGATGAGCGAGTTCTTTTCCGGCGGCGACAGCCGGCTGGCGGAGAAGTTTTTCCGCGCCGGCTATAACCGGCCGACGCAGGGCTAGCGCGGGCGGGGCGTCAGGCGGCGCTCAGCACCGCCACCATATACACGCACGGTTGGTCGCTCTGGTTTTCAAAGCGGCAGTCCGCCGGCGGGCCGAGCTCCAGGCAGTCTCCCTCGGCCATGTCATGGCGCGCGTCACCTTCCACAAAGACCAACTCGCCGGATAAGACCCAGATCAGCTGGCGCTTGAAGGCATACACCGAAGCCGGCATCGGGATCGTCGCGCCGGCCGGCAGTTCGATACGCACCAGATCGAGCGGCAGATCGGTGCGCGGCGAAACGTGGCGCCGCACGTAGCCGCTCTCCGGATCGACCCAGACCGGCTGATCTTCCCGGCGCAGCAGCCGGCCTTCCTGCGTTTCCGCCCGGGCGATGAGCTTGGACATGCTGAGGCCGAACGCCCCCGCTAGCCTGCCCAGCAGCATCGCCGTCGGGCTGCTCTCGCCGCGCTCGATCTTATGAACCATCGCCCGTGAAACGCCCGCCTGCTCGGCCAGATCGGACAGCGACCAGTGGCGCGCCTCGCGTTCAATGCGAATGCGTGCGCCGATCAGCTGATTTAGATTGTCTAATTTAATATTCATATCGTATTATTATAGTGGACAATTGGCCGGGGTAAACCATGATTATACGAAATGCGACGCTCAACGATAGCGCGGCGATTGCCGCCATCTATAACGACGCGGTGTTGAACAGCACCGCCATCTGGAATGAACAAACGGTGGATGCGGCCAATCGCGCGGCGTGGATCGGCGAACGGCAGGCGGCGGGCTACCCGGTGCTGGTGGCGGTGAACGGTGCGGACGAGGCGATCGGCTACGCGTCGTTCGGCGACTGGCGCGCCTGGGACGGCTATCGCCATACCGTAGAACACTCGGTGTATGTCCATCAGGCGCATCGCGGTGAAGGGATTGGCAAAGCTCTGTTGATCGCCCTGATCGCACGGGCGCGGGAGATCGGCAAGCACGTGATGGTAGCCGGCATCGAATCCGGCAATCAGGCCTCCATTCAGCTGCATCTGGCGCTCGGGTTCCGCGAGGTGGGGCGCATGGAGCAGGTGGGTGCCAAATTCGGCCAATGGCTGGATCTGACCTTCCTGCAGCTGACGCTCGACGAGCGGGCCACGCCGCCCGCACGCTGATCCCGGGAGACAGAGCGATGAATATGCTGTTGCTGCTGGTGGCGGCGGGAATGGGGCTGGTGGTGCAAAATCTGCTGATGGTGCGCATTACCGAAAGCGTCTCGACCATCCTTATCACGCTGGTAATCAACTCCAGCGTCGGTTTGCTGCTGCTGGTGGGGTTGCTGCTGGCCAAAAACGGCCTCGACGCGGTGGCGGAAGTGACCGGCGCCGCCAGGTGGTGGATGCTGCTGCCGGGGCTGCTGGGATCGCTGTTCGTGTTTGCCGGTATCCTTGGCTACCAAAAACTGGGGGCGGCGGCCACCATCTCGATCCTGGTCGCCAGCCAGCTGTGCATGGGGCTGCTGGTGGACGTCTACCGCGCTGGCCCGGCGGCGCTGCGCGAGAATCTGCCGGCGCTGTTCGGCGCCTTGCTGCTGGTGGCGGGCGCCTATCTGGTGGCGAAACGCAGCTTTTGAGGGAGCGGTTTGCCGCCGCCGGGATTGTTTCTGCGCCTTGAGCTACGCCGCATGTTATCGGGGGAAACTATTCCCCCGATAACAATCTAGTAAACATAGTCATACTTTATTTCTGCAACGTGGTCGTAGACGTTATCCCGGTTTTTCTTCACGTCTTTAATCAAAATTGAAATATTTTGCTGAGCATTAATACATCTTCCAAACTTATTCCAGCTTTTACAGGTGGTTGTGGTCGTTTCTGTGGTGAAGGACTTCATCACTTCTTTGCTGGTTAACTCTCTATCGTCATTATCATAAGTAAAATCTGCGGTGGTTGTACCTGATTTTGTTCTTATTAAAAGATTTTTAGCGCCATAACTATAAACGGTGTTGCCACTGTCATTGCCCAGCGTACTAACGCGTTTTGCCTTGGACAGCCTCCCGGCGTCATCGGCTAAATATGTTGTTACCGCCTTGCTTGACTGGTGCTTTTGCTTGACTAGCAGGTCGGATGCCTCTTCCGAACGGACGATTCGGCCACCGCCATCGGTGAGCACGGTGCCGCTGATTTCTTGCGCCATCAGCTCATGGCGGGCATTGTCATTCTCAATCATAGACATGTTAAATGTTGAGCTGTAATCCCAGTTGCTATGGTTTTTATCAAGCGTGCTGCTGAACTGGATCACTAAAATACTCTTGTTAATTTGTGACCTGACGGTTTTTTTAGCGCGTGAATGCAGCAGGGTACCGCAGTCATCAAACTCTACCTGGGAATCAGCCGAGATATAGTCATCCTTGCTGGTTATACGCATGCTGATTTTTTTAGGCGTTTTCTTAGCTGACCACTCTTGAGCCAAGATGGCATTATTAAAGGCGTTGTTGGCTGATGTTTTTTCAGAGCAGAGATTTTTATTTGCATATACATTGCATGAATAAATGAGCGGCAAAAAGAGCAACATTGATTTTTTCAAAGTGAACACTCCATGTCATAGCACATTGATGTTGTATGATTATATCTACGTATTGCCATATATCGCAACTTTTTGCCAGCCTGGCAAACAGGCCAGAGCGTTCATGAATCTGTACCTGTCGTTACGTTACACAATATATACTATGGCATTGTAATTTTAGAGCATGTACTATTATCTAACTATACGACTGTAGTGATGGATATTTATGCTATGCTAACATCTGATCCACGTTATCAACTTCTAGCTGTATATAGTGCACAACATCTCCGTGCGGTTGCTGGCAGAGTCATTGCTCGTGCTGAGCTGCCACCTCTGAATTTTTCTACGCTGCTCTGGCGCTCAATGTGGCAATCACCAATTCCACCTCTTTTACACCCTGAATCAGGTAACGAATTTTTACAGGAAAACGGCTGCCCCTATCCACGACCTTATGGCCTTGAGTCGTGGATTACGACCAATAATAAAGGTATTCTCGATTTCCAGTCTGCTAATAAGATTATTTATTTGGCTAGTTTTATTGAAAAAGACTGGGGTCTTAGCAGGCAAATGCCAATATGGAGAAAACACACAACGAACCGGATCAACGGCTATGCATATAATATTGTTCAGATGTTTATGTATGATGGGCTTTCGGATGCTTATCCAACTGAATACTATGTTACGTTCGACTACGATCTTTTGAGTGGCGAGTTGAAAAATAAAAGGCTTAATCACTGGGTGTCTACATACCAAAAAAAATCGAAAGATCCCTTTGTCGTTGCATCAATGGAAATTACTCGGATATCTAATATGAGATCAATATTTCTATGGCAAGTTACGCTTGAGACAGTTAAAGGGTTGTGTACATCTTTAACGGTGGAGGCTACACCGGGTGATTCATATTTAAGCTATGTTCATCCCGTCAGACAAAAGCGAGTTCATCCATTTATTGGCTATATTTGAATGCTTAAAGGATATAGTATTAAAGGGAGGGGGTTATATGTGCCATGCGATAAAATAACTTTGTAAACCATAGGGTATAGGCGTGGAGCAAGAAGATGAAATATAATACCACTCGGTCGCCGTAGAATTTCTCGACCAAAGCCGTGCGAATAGAGACTGTAATTTAAATTGTGTATCTGCCTGTTTTTGATATGTTCATTCCCACAACCGAGACAGGCAGTTATGGACGAAAATAAACTCAAAGCGCTGACTGCTGAACTGGCAAAGGCCTTAAAACCGAAGCCGACCTCAACCAGTTTTTCCGGATGTTGACGAAGCTTACCGTCGAAACGGCGCTCAATGCAGAACTAAGCGAGCACCTCGGACACGAGAAAAACGCGCCCAAAAAAGGCTCAAATACCCGCAATGGCTACGCGTCAAAAATGCTGCTGAGTGATGACGGCGAGAGCGAGCTGAACACCCCGCGTGACCGTGAAAATACTTTTGAACCTCAGTTACCAGACGCGTATTGCGCAGATGGACATCCAGATTTGGTCCCTCTATGCCAAAGGCATGACCACCCGCGAAATCGTCGCCACGTTCAAGGAAATGTACGATACGGGCGTGTCTCCCACGCTGATATCTAAAGTCACCGATGCAGTTAAAGAACAGGTGACAAAGTGGTAAAATAGGTCTCTTGATGCACTGTATCCCATTGTTTATCTTGACTGTATCGTGGTGGGGGTTCGTCAGGCTGGCAGCGTGATTAACAAAGCCGTATTCCTCGCTCTGGGCATTGACACTGAAGGTGATCTTGACCCGCTATCTCCAGACAGCTTTTGTATCTTAAGTTAACAATGCCCGCAGGCGCCGGTGTTCTCTCGGGGAGTGATATCCCAGTGCGCTGTGCGGATGGTTTTCATTGTAATGATTGAACGCCTCAGCAAGGTTCTGCAGCGCCGTTCGCACATTCGGTTTTGGCATGAACGCGATGTAGTCTTCCTTCATCGTCTTCACGAACCGCTCGGCCATGCCGTTGCTCTGTGGGCTGCTCGCTGCCGTTGTGTAGGCTTCCAGATTCAACTCTGTGGCGAACTTGCGCGTGCCATGCGTCGTATACGCCGAACCATTGTCCGTCAGCCACTGCACCGGTTTGTCCGGGAGCGTCACTTCGAAGCGCTTCTCCGCGGCTCCCTGCATCATGTCCTGCACGGTCATGCTGTTATAGCCACCGGTGCTCGCAGCCTTAGCCACGTTGACCATGTTCCTGTTTGTTAGCGGCGATGAAATTCACATCTTAAAGTATTTCATCTTCGGGCCTGGTTTTGTTTCCAGCGCGATTTATACCACGGTGATTACGCTCGGCTCACAGCAAGCGAGTGTTTCCTCACCCAATCTGGTGAATTTCATTCTGACCTGTGGAACAGTCGGCACCATGTTGACCTTTGTGGTCACCGGGCCAATTGTGGCGCACTTAGGCGTACATGCGGCGCTGTTCGGCGCCCTGCTGCTGGTGGCGGGCGCCTATCTGGTGGCGAAACGCAGCTTTTGACGGCGGCTGAAATACAAAAAGCCCGCTCAGGTTTCCCTGAGCGGGCTTCTCTAAATATGGCTCCTCTGACTGGACTCGAACCAGTGACATACGGATTAACAGTCCGCCGTTCTACCGACTGAACTACAGAGGAATCGTGTGAACGGGGCGAATAATAGCGGGGCGGTTGCGGCTTGTAAAGCGTGAAAACGCCCGATGCGTTCGTTTGCTGCAAGATTGCCCAACCTGCTGCTTTTTCTCGCTTTTGTCGCTTATCCCGCGCGCAGTGCCCCCTGATGGCCCGTTGTTCGGGCCGTTGCTTGCCTGTGGTGCAACGCCTGCCCTGCGTTGTGGCGCGCGCCGCCCGGCGAACGGCCGTCGGCCGCCGTGTATCCCGCTTCCATGGCCGTTTACCGACTCTGGCCCGGATCTTGCTGCGGTGCCTGACCGGATTTCGGCATTCTCAATTTAGCGGCTCGCTGGAGGCACTATGAATTTCAGACGTCTGAAGTACTTCGTGAAAATCGTTGATATCGGCAGCCTGACCCAGGCGGCGGAGGTGTTGCACATCGCCCAGCCGGCGCTCAGCCAGCAGCTGGCGACGCTGGAGGGGGAGCTGAAGCAACAGCTGCTGATCCGCACCAAGCGCGGGGTGCAGCCGACCGAGGCCGGCAATATTCTCTATGCCCACGCACAGACCATTCTGCGCCAGTGCGAGCAGGCGCAGAGCGCGGTCAACAGCGCCGGGCAGGCGATGAGCGGCCAGGTGTCTCTCGGGTTGGCGTCGGGCAGCACCGCGGCGCAGCTGGCGCTGCCGCTGCTGCAGAGCCTGCGCGATCAGCAGCCGGGCATCCTGCTCAGCCTGCATGAGAACAGCGGCGCGGCGCTGGCCGGGCAGGTGGCCAATCAGACGCTGGACATGGCGATGGTCTACGGTGCCAAGATGCCCGCCGGGCTGCACGCCATCGCACTGATGCGGGAAGATCTCTATCTGGTGGCGACGCGCGCGGTGCCGCATCCCGGCAACAGCGTCGAGCTGCTGGATGTGGCGCGGCTGAACCTGTTCCTGCCGCGCGAGGGCGATGCGGTGCGCAATCAGCTGGAGGAGGCGATGGCGCTGCGTAAATTGGCGATCAACGTGGTGGGGGAGATCGAATCCTCGGGCGCGCTGAGCGCCGCGATCGCCGGCGGGCTGGGGGCGACCGTGCTGCCTGAATCGGTGGCGCGCGCGATGATCGGCCCGGCCAAGGCCTGGATGGCGCGCATCAATGCGCCGACGATGTCGGTACCGCTGGCGCTGTGCATGTCGGGCCAACAGGCGCTGTCCGCCCCGGCGCTGCTGGTCAAAGACATGCTGCTGTCGATCGCCGGCGGCCGCAGCCAGGAGAAACGCGCGCTGGCGCTGGTGCGTTGAGGAAAAAACGGCCCGCCGCAGCGGGCCTGATAACCGTTATCGGAACGGCGGTTCGTTGAAGGTGCGCAGCTTGCGCGAGTGCAGGCGATCGCCCTCGGCGCGCAGCAGATCGATGGCGCAGATGCCGATCTGCAGGTGCTCGGAGATCGCCCCTTCGTAGAAGCGGTTGGCCTGGCCCGGCAGTTTTATTTCGCCGTGCAGCGGTTTGTCGGAGACGCACAACAGCGTGCCGTACGGCACCCGGAAGCGGTAACCCTGAGCGGCGATGGTGGCGCTCTCCATGTCGACCGCCACCGCGCGGCTGAGGTTGAAGCGCCGCGCCGAAGCGGAATAGCGCAGCTCCCAGTTGCGATCGTCGGTGGTGACCACGGTGCCGGTGCGCAGGCGCTGTTTGACCTCTTCACCGGGCATGCCGCTGACCATCTTGGTGGCGTCGTACAGGGCGCGCTGCACCTCGGCGATGCTCGGGATCGGAATATCCGGCGGCAGCACCGCATCCAGCACGTGATCGTCGCGCAGATAGGCGTGGGCCAGCACATAATCGCCGATCGACTGGCTTTCGCGCAGGCCGCCGCAGTGGCCGATCATCAGCCAGGCGCTCGGGCGCAACACCGCCAGGTGATCGCAGATAGTCTTGGCGTTGGACGGGCCGACGCCGATGTTGATCAGCGTGATGCCCTGGCCGGTGCGCGAAATCAGGTGATAGGCCGGCATCTGGTGGTTTTTCCACGCCAGATCGGACACCGCCTGTTCCGGGGCGCTGGTTTCCGGCGTGATGTAGGTGCCGCCGGCGCTGGAGAGCGCGATGTACGGGCTGGCCGGATCGGCGATCTGGGCGCAGGCCCAGCGCACGAACTCATCCACATAGCGGGTGTAGTTGGTGAACAGCACGAACGGCTGGAAGTGTTCCACCGGCGTGCCGGTGTAGTGCCGCAGCCGCGCCAGCGAGAAATCCGCGCGCAGCGCATCGAAATGCGACAGCGGGAAATGGTTGTCGGTGGTGTGGTACAGGCCGTCGGCGGTTTCGTCACCGATCTGCGCCAGCTCGGTGGTGGGGAAATGCTGCGCGATGCCGGCGCTCATCGAGCGATCGAGCGCCAGGCTGGAGCCGTCGATCACGTAAGGGAACGGGATCTCCTGCTGCGACGGCGCCACTTCGATATGGGCGGCGTAATCGTGCTCCAGCATCGCCAGCTGTTCGGCCAGATAGTGGCGGAACAGCTGCGGCCGGGTCACGGTGGTGCTGTAGCTGCCGGGATGGGTGAAGCGGCCGAAGGCGCGGGTTTTGCTCGGGCCGGATTGCTGCCCGTCCCAGCTGACGCGCAGTTCGGGATACACGAACAGCCCGGCGGCGCGCGCCTGCACATCCGGCAGCGTGCCGTGGCTGATAAAGTCGCCGACCGCCTGACGCAGCGCGTCTACCGCGGCGTCATACAGGGCTTCCAGTTGATCGAGTGCCTGATCGGCGCTGAGGCCGCTGCGAGGTGGGGCATAGCTCATACTTTCTCCTTGGATGTCCCGGCTCTGTGGCGGGGTTGCGGCGTTTTACCGTCACAGGTTAGCCGAAGAAGGGCGTAAAAGCTTGGTCGAAATGACGGGCGCGGCAAAGAAAATACCGCGCCCGTGAAGGCGCGGTGATCAGGAGGCGGGGTCGGCCGCCTCGACCTTCAACGACACCAGGCCGATGCCCAGCTTCTTCGGCGTAAAGCCGCCGCTGGCGCTCTCTTTCGGCTCGGTGGGGGCCGGCGGGGTAATGCTGATCTTCTGCGCGCCGCGCGGGTTGTCGAAGCGCAGGGTGACGGTGCTGTCCTGTTCGCCGAGCGACACGAAGCGCTCTTCGTCGCCGACGCGCACCGAAATCGGTTCGCCGACGTTATTGCCGTAGGCGCGGGCGCGCAGCACCAGATCGAAGCGCTTCGGCAGCGGATCGACGTAATCGATGTCGACCGCCGGCGCCAGGTTGGCATCGGACCAGCGGCCCCACTCCTCGACGCCGGAAACGCCGGTGATGGCTTTCACCTGCTCCGGCAGGCCGGGCAGCATGAACTCGATGCTGTCCGCCCGGTACTTCATCGCCGCGTCGTCCACCTGCAGGCGAGCAACGGCGTTTTGATAATCGGCGACGCTGTCCGCCGCCGGGGCGGTAAAGCTCACCTTGCTGCGGAAGCGTTCGCCGCTGGCCTGCACGATCTGCGGCGGTGAGGCCAGGGTGCCGGAGGCCACGCAGATGTCGGTGCTTAGCGCCAGCTGCGGCGCCCAGACCCGGCCGATCTCATAGCATTTATCGACCCAGACGAATTTTTCCCCCGCGCCCAGCCCGGCCAGCTGTTTGCGCAGCGGGGTGGAAAGGTAGACGTTGAACATCGGTTCGATGCGGTTATCGCCTACCCGCAGAATGAACGGCACCTTGTAGGTGACGCCGGAGAAGCTGAAGCTGCGCTGGCGCGTATCGACGCTGTAGTCGCTGATGCGGTTCGGCAGGCCCCACTGGTTGATCACCGCCGGTTTCCAGCCGTTGATCTTCTCTTCGATGTTCAGGAACACCGTAGACAGCGACGGCGCCGACAGGCTGCTGCGGCCGAGGCCGATGTAGTTGTCGCCGCCCATCACGTCCAGCACCGTGGCGCCGTTGTCCAGCGTGCTGCGCTTCTCGTTGCGCTGTTCCGCCAGCGGCCGGGTGCCGTCGATGATGAAGAACAGGTTGCGGCGCTTCTGTTTGGTCAGGATATCGTAGGCGGTGTTGTTCATCGCCAGATGATCGGAGGACACCACGATCACGGTGTTGCTGAAATAGGGCGAGCGTTTGATCTTGTCGATCAGCGCGGCGATGTGTTGCTGGCTGCAGGCCACCGCGCTTAGCGAGCGATTTTCTTTATTCTGCCAGGCGTAACTTTTCTTGCTGCAGCCGGCGGAGATAAAGCCGTCCGGGTGATGGGTGTCGACGGTCAGGGTAAACAGCGAGAACGGTTGGCGCTGCTTGGACAGCTCGACGAACTTGCCGTACACCACGTCCAGCACGCTGTCGTCGTACCAGCCCCAGTCGTTTTTGTAGCTCGGATCGGCGACCTGTTCGCGCAGCTCTTTGAAGCCGTAAACGTGGTCGAAGCCGTGGGATTTCAGGAAGGTGTCTTTACCGGCGAACGCCAGCTCGGCGCCCTGATAGAAATAGTTGCTGTAGCCGGCGGCCTTCAGCACGTCGCCCAGGCAGACGTTCTCCGGGTAGAAGGTGGAGACCGCGCTGGAGGCGTTGCCGTCGAAGGGCGCGAACAGCGGAATGCCGCACTGCGAGGCGACCATGCCGGCGATGGTGTAACCAGTGCCCGGCAGCTGCTGGGTGTTGCTGAAATCGATGCTGTCCGTGCGCAGGGCGTTCAGCTCGTCGGCCAGGCCGGGAAACAGCTCGGTATCGAAGTAGGTGCGCTCCAGACTCTCGGCATAGATGTACACCAGGTTCGGCCGCTTGCCCTGTACGGTCTTTTTCGGCGCCTTGTAGTAGGTGGTGAAATCGGCGGTATCGCCGACGATCTGGCTCTTGACCAGCAGCGAGATGTCCTGAAACGCCGGGGTGGTGCCGACCGAGAACAGCGCCAGCAGCACGGCGACGACGCTGTAGGCCACGCTGCTGCCTTTGGCCTTGCGGCGCAGCAGGCTGCGGGCCAGCACCGCGAAGATAAGTCCCAACGCCGCCAGCAGGCCGATAAACGGCAGCACGTATTTGCTGATGCCCGCGCCTTTGAGGCTGCTGGTGACGGTGTAAATCACCGCGTCGGTGATGCCGTCGCCGGTGAAGTAGTTGCTGGCGATCAGGATGACGTTCAGCACCAGATAGCTGCCGAGCAGCGTCAGCAGAATGGCGAACCACCAGCGGTTGGCGGCGGCCCGGGTGCGATAAATCAAAATCGACGCCAAAAAGAGAACAAACGAAACGACTGCTAAAACCATCCGCCAAACCTTGTCTGATTGAAATAAAACCGTTGCTGCCCTGGTTTGCGCCGCCGAGCGTGCCGCGGCGCGAAAAGTGAAGGGTATAGCCTATTGCCGGCGGCGGAACAACGCGCGATCTCCCGCTACGGCCGACGAGCGGCGGCTATTGTACATTTTTATGACAATAGTGTGACGTTAATCACGCCGACGGCGGCCTCGGCGGCGAAAGCTTGCTGGTCGGAGGTTTCGCTCTACGCTTAATGAGCGCCACGACGGTGCGCCCATCAGCCATTCAGGAGGAAGTATGCAGACGATTCCCGCCGCGGTACTCGACGATCTGGCCCCGCAAGGCGTGTTGCGCGCGGCGATCAACTACGGCAATCCGGTGCTGGCACAGGCCGGGGCCGGTGGCAAACCGCAAGGCGCTTCGGTGGAGCTGGCCGCCGCGCTGGCCCAGGAACTGGGCGTGGCGCTCGAACTGGTCACCTATGACGCGGCGGGCAAGGTGTTCGCCGACCTGGACAGCGGCGCCTGGAACCTGGCGTTTATGGCCATCGAGCCGGTGCGCGCGGCGCAGATCGCCTTCAGCGAGCCCTACGTGATCATCGAGGGAACCTATCTGGTGGCGAACGACGCGCCTTACTTTGAGGTGGCGCAGCTCGACAGGCCGGAGGTGCGCATCGCGGTCGGCCAGGGGGCGGCGTACGATCTGTTTTTATCGCGCACGCTGCAGCAGGCGCAGCTGGTGCGGGCGGCAACCTCCGCCGAGGCGATCGCGCTGTTTTTCGAACGGGGGCTGGAGGCGGCGGCCGGCGTGCGCCAGCCGCTGTTGGCCGCTGCGGCCGCCCATCCCGGCTACCGGGTGCTGGAGGGGCACTTCACCGCCATCCGGCAGGCGATGGCGGTGCCGCAGCAAAAAACTCAGGGCGCCGCCTACGTGAACGATTTTATCGAGCGCTGCAAGGCCAACGGGTTGGTGAAGGCGGCCTTGCAGCGCAGCGGCCAGGGCGAGGTGACGGTGGCGCCACCGGCCGCCTCGGCGTGATCAGTCCAGCTCCACCGCGTACTGTTCCACCGGCGTGATTTTCTTGATCAGCTTGTTGTCGAACAGGAACTGTTCGTAAGCCTGGTAGCGTGCGCGATCCAGCTTGACCGGATCGCGGGCGAACAGCGGCAGGCTGGCTTGCCACGCCTGTTTGTTCAGCTCGGTATTCAGCTCCGGGTGCGCCTTGGCGAACGCCAGCCAGGTGTCCTGCGGGTGCGCATGCAGGTAGTCGCTGCCTTGCTTCAATGCGGCGAGGAACTTGCGGATTTTCGGCTCGTTCACCGCATCGCGGTGGGCGACGATGATCAGCTCGTCGTAGGCCGGCACGCCGTAATCTTCGACGTTGAACACCACCGGCGTCTTGCCCTGCAGCTTCAGCTCCAGCGCTTCGATGTTGCGGTAGCCGCCGATCACCGCATCGACCTGGCCCGCCAGCAGGGCGCTGGTCAGCTGGAAGTTGACGTTGATAAGCTTGATGTCCTGCGGCTTGAGGTGCTCGTGTTCGACCATGGTGGCCAGCGTCGCCTGTTCGATGCCGCTGACCGAGTAACCCACCGTTTTGCCCTTGAGATCCGCCGGCGACGTGATGTTTTTATCCAGCGCGATCACCGTATTCAGCGGCGTGTTGATCAGCGTGCCGACGCGCATCAGCGGCAGGCCCTGATCGGCGAAGAAATGCAGCTGCGGCTGATAGGTGATGGCGAGGTCGGCCTGTTTGGCGGCCACCAGCCGCGGCGGCAGCGCCGGATCGGACGGCGGCACGATCTTGACGTCCAGCCCTTCGGCCTTGAAGGCGCCGATCTGCTCGGCCACCATAATCGGCGCGTGATCGGGGTTGATGTACCAGTCGAGCACCAGCGTCAGCTTTTCGGCCGCGCCGGCCTGGCCGGTGATGGCGGCGCCGAGCAGCAGCCCGCAAACGGTTTGTTTGATCATGGTCGTTCCTTTATCCCTGGTTATGGTTGCAATCATCAGTCGTTTTCCGGCGCCCAGGCGATCAGGCGCCGCAGCAGCGCATCCACCGCAGCCCACAGCAGCACGGTCATCAGCACCAAAATAAACAGCGCGGCGAAGCAGACGTCGGTCTGCATGCGTGCGTTGGCGTTCAGCATCACGTAGCCCAGCCCTTCGGCCGAGCCGACCCATTCGCCGATGATGGCGCCGATCGGCGCGACGGCGGCGGCCATGCGCAGGCCGGAGCCGAAGGCCGGCAGCGCCGCCATCAGCCGTACGTGCCGCAGCTGCGCCCAGCGCGAAGCGCGCATCGTGCGTGCCAGATCGAGATAGTCGTTGTTGACCCGGCGCAGCCCGTCGAAAAAGGCCGACACCACCGGGAAGAAAATCACCAGCACCGCCATCGCCACTTTGGCGCTCATGCCGAAGCCGAACCACAGCACCAGCAGCGGCGCCAGGGCGAACACCGGTATCGCCTGGCTGGTGAGCACCAGCGGCATCAGCCAGCGTTGCAGGCGCGGCGAGAAGATCATGCACAGCGCCAGCGCTGCGCCGAGCAGCACGCCCAGCGCCAGCCCGCTGACGATCTCCGAAGCGGTGACCAGCGTGTGCCAGGCGAGATAGCCACGCCCGTCCCACAGCGCCTGCGCTACCGCGCTCGGCGTGGGCAGCAGAAAGGCCGGAATGCCGCTTTGCGCCGCCAGCCACCACTGCAGCAGCAGGCCGGCAAACACCGTCAGCCCACGCCGCAGGCGGGTAAGCCCACGCTCTTTGGCAATCTTCATTGCGCGGCCCTCACCAGCTGTTGCAG
>JANDJZ010000565.1:0-28915 GCA_027943245.1 Acanthamoeba sp. SK_2022b | reverse complement strand
GGTGGGTGGTGGCGATGTGTGTCGCGCTGTGCGGGAGTGAAGGGGAGGGCGATGATACGGGAGAGGTCGATCTCGAGGGACATGTCGGGCTTCACCGGCAGGTCGCTGCCGGCGTTGTAGTAGTGCTTCTCCACGTTGACGTAAGACGGCATGGCAGGAGGGTTAGGCGGCCTGAAGTACGCCTGTTTTGAATCAAATAAAAAGAATAAAAGAATTAAAAAATATACCTCAGCATTTACAATCAATGGAAAACGATCAGAGATCGATGATCACAATAAAATAATTAAAAAAAAAACTAAAAACGAAGACAAACAAAAGCGTTTACCATCTTGGCGAGGCTCCCGCCAATGTCCACGCCAACGGGGCACGGGAGGTGGTAAGTCTTGCTTGCCCTGACGTGCACGCCTGGGTTTTGTTGAATGTTGAGCAACCCGTTTCTGTCGGCCTTCAATTCACTTCCTGACATGTCTTCGTGCCCGTTTGGAAGATTTTGTGCTCTGTTGTCAGGGATGGTTGTTCCCTCTTCCTCTCCCTCAACATCTGTCTTGTCCTTCTCTGAAAGGTTGCCATTGATTTGATGCGCTGCACGAGCAGCCAGATCAAGGGCAATGCTCAGATCTCGCTTGGTCGTTCGCTGATCTGCGGGCTTCATCCCACAACGCTGCTCCAATCTGTTCCAATCTTCGCCACCGCTTTCCATTGGCGCAGATTGCCGTTTGCTTCCACAACCGTGGCCACCCTATTCGAATCCGTACTGCAAATCAAATTGAAAAACGCAAGTAAAACAGTTGCTACACTCGCAAGCAAAAAAAAAAGAAACAATATATTTCAGATTTATTAAAATCAGCAATAAGCAGGCGTGTGGCGTTAGTGTGATGCTCGCTGCCGGCAACTGGCAGCCACCAGAGGCGCGTTGTCCACTCAATGCAATCCAACAGTTGGATATAAGAGTAGGTGGGATTGTAAGTGAAAGTTAGAATTGGTGTACCTTCAACTACCTTCAGCCAAGTTGAGACCACCTGTGCATGGGGCGTCTGGGAGCCACCACGCGCTCCTCGCCCAGCCGCACGCCGGCGCCGTCAACGCTTCCAGCACGGTGGTGCCACCGCCACGTTGTTCTTCTCCTTCTCCTTCTTGTGGTCCACTCCTTTGCAATCCTCCACGCCATCGAGGCGCTGGAAGTGCTTGCGAGGGTGCACCGGTGAAGGGCTCGTGGTCGCAATAAAGCCATGGGCTATAAAAGGTCTTGATGACTTGCCGCCGTTACGTCTGTAACGAAATCGCACTGGAAGTCTCCTTGTCAGGGACACGTCTTTTCTTGCAACTGACAGAGGACAACAACCGGCAGTGTGGTTTTTTTACACAGAGTGCGACATGTCTTTCTCTTCTCCCCTGTTGTTGGGGCTTTTGGTCATCTTGGGATTTGCTGCCAACTGCTCTGGCTATCGTAGTGGCCTCTACTTCATCAACTTGTATTGGCGTGAATCCAGCGGGTCCAACAACGACTTTTACGTCGATGGTAAGATGGTGGTCTCCAACCTGACATACCCGGCCAGCAGCGGCTATGTCCCGTTCTATGGAAACGCGAAAAACGACACCATGCTTAGCGTCTACGACGCGGGCACCACCAACCTGGTTGCCCAACTAAGCATCTACCTGCCTTCTACGACTGGCTACACCGTCACAGTGCACGGATCGGCCTACAACCCTCAGTACTACCCTGGCTTCCTCTCGGTGACCCCATCTGATGACATCGTCAAGTTCTGCAAGGCAGGGCTCTGGTGGTAACCTGCGCGTTAGCCTCGCCAATAAAGCCATCCCGATAGAAATGGAAACAGAGCTTTGGCCTCGACTTGGTGCTGTGGGTTAGCCTTGGCTTTTAAGATGGGCAAGGCTTGCTATGGATCTTTGGAACTCTGGCACCACCACGCATCGTGTTCCACCCAAAGCCGAGCCTGCCCTGTACTTTTGATGAAGGTGCAGCCGATGACTCATCACTTGGGAAAGCCGCAGTACTTGCAGAGTCCTGGTTAACCTGGTCTTCAGAGGAAGCATTGTATTGTTAGAGATCTTTATAATAGTAGAGTGGCGCTACCGAGCAGACTGGAAGCATGCCATGTTAGGCAGCCGGTTGATCAGCCCCAGAAAGTTGCTGTTTGAATCAGCTCAGGCGGGGATCAGTGACGTCAGCAGTTATCAGCACGACGCCTCGTCTTCTTGTTCACCATGGTCCCCTCACTGAGGTCTTCGCCGGCCTTGGCCCTGGCCTTGTGGGTTGATATACCCCACACCACGCCAACTTTCATTGAGCAAGCGGCGCTGTACAATTCGTACATGCAAAAACAGCTGTGAGTCAAGGGATTACATGAAACCCACACATTTTAGTTCTTGGGGAGAGCTGTTTCACAATTGTATTGTTTGTGCCCAGCTACATGCGAGCAGAGACGGCAGCGTCGTCGTTTGCAAGAAGCGAGGCTAGCGGATCGTCGCATGGAGGCAATCCGAACACGATGACCACGTCTTCTCGGCGTTCTACTTGGCGTTTGGGGTGTTGCAACGGTCAGTTTATCTGTGAGCGGGTCGGCAGGTGGTGGTGTAGACCCGTACCGGAGAGCATCCAGTGGAGCAATTGGCGGACCTGGTCGTTGACGCAGAGCTGGCGACAGTAGGCCCGTAACTCCTCCCTCGTGCTGTCCTGTACGTGCTGCACGCCCAGCGCGAGGGCTTTTGCAAAGAAGCTCGCGAAGAAGGTCGACGCCGACAGCTGCCAGTCCTGCCAAGCCCCAACATCGATCGAACAAACGCGATGAGCGTGCTGGCGGGGGAGGACAAGACACACAAGCGTTGTGTGTCAAGTGTTTGGTGGTCGTCACCTCGATCTGGGTTGGATCAACCTGATTGGTGTCCCAGTCGAGGAGGAGCATGAGGGACTGATGAATGAACCCCTCCACGATTCGGCGCAAGTAGAACGCACGGAAGCTGTCCTGACCCCTGCGTGCGTGTGTGCGTGCGTGCACGCGTGCGTAAGATGCGCGTACGCGTTGGGCGACAATCAGAGGCCTGCCAGAGGCCAGAGAACACGTACATGAGGCATTCGATGACCATTTGCACGTTGGGTTCGATCGTGCGCACTCGCCGTTGCGTGCCGAGCTGCTCGTCCACTTCCATCTCCGCTCCTGCTTCTCCTTCCTCCTCCTCCTCCTGTGGGTGCCACATCCGAAAATGATTACTTCCGGTCCCATTCCGCGAGAGGGCGCACGACCGTACCGTCATTGCAGACGACGGGGCAGTTGCCTGGTCTTCGTAGTCCGACGAATCGGCGATGATGTACCTGCACATGTATGCGATGCGATGCGATGCGATGCGATGTGATGCGTGATGCGTGATGTGCGGTGTGCGGTGTGCGGTGTGGTGTGTGTGTCACCCCAGACAGCTCAGGAGGACATCAAATCAAGTCGAAAGGGAAAGGAATCGCACTTGGGCTGATTGCTGCGATCGAGGTAGGCGATTACGGTAATGAAGTGGGACTTGGACACGCCTGTGACGTACATGTACGGCCATCAGTGCGCGGTCGCGATGACTAAAGGCGCGCGGGAGAGGGGGGGGGGTCACACACCGATGACGAACGCCTTGACGGGGTGTCGGCCGCGAGTGAATGCAGGGTCACGCAGCGATAGGCTCTCGTCCAACGCGACGATGGCAGACACGTCATAGGGATCGCTGCTGATGTAGTCCAAATCTGTATGACCCCCCCCCCAGCTGCACACGTGAGCGTCTGCGTGCACAGAACCGAACGGAGTTATCTGCGTTGCAGGGTAACCTGAGATCACGACAAAGTGCTCCACGCCGATCTCCTCTGATGGGGGGACGGCGCCACGCGGGGTCAGCAACGCGTGATGTTGGAGGAAGAGAGGGGGGGCAGGCAGCGTACGGATGATGTTGTCGCGCTTCATGAAGAAGTCGATGTAGTTGCGTTCCATAATGCCGTGCTTTACGTTGACATCCTCCCATACCACGTCCCACTTCCTGCCTTTGGCCTGGGCCTTCTCCCTCACCTTCTTCGCCTGGAGCAATCGAGCCCATGTGTGTGTGTGTGTGTGTGTGTGTGTGTGTGTGTGTGTGTGTGTGTGTGTGTGTGTGTGTGTGTGTGTGCGTGATGTGTGTGATGTTTGTGTGTGTGCGCGCGCGCGTTGTGTGTCATGTGAATACGAGGGCGGCAGAGTAATCAACGAGCGAGCTTCGCCGGGGCCGGAGGGGAGTCGCACCTTGTGGAGGAGCAGGGCCTGCCAGTGGAAGAATAAAGCCCAGAAGTGCTGCGCGGATCGCATCAGCCGCAGCACCGACTCAGACACCTGCGCGCATGCAACACGCCGCGTCAGTCCCTGCCACGGCGGCCACGGCTAACGACTGGCTGGACCGACCTCTTCCTCTTCGCTACGTTTCGTCACCGCCAGCACGCCGATGACCGCGTTCCTGAGGGCGTGGTAGCCACACGAGGCCGAGTCCCTGCGCGTATGCCCGTGATGTGAGTGACAGAGGCAGGCGCAGCTTTGCTTTAAGGGGGAAAGCACGTGCCACTGACGATAGACCTGCAGCTGCGACACGGCCGCGCGGTGGGAGTAGGACGAGCGCAGGTCGTAGAAGCCCAGCCCTGGGACCTGTCCCAGCTGATCTCGGCTCGCCAAGGCCTCGAGGAAGAGCGAGACGGTCAGGCCCCCGCCGCTTTCCCTGCCGCTCTGTCTGTCGACTACAACAAAAAAGTGTCGACACATTATTAGGGCCAGCCAGGCAGACACAGCACAGCGAGGTCTCGGCCACGATACGCGGTATACCGTAGACGTCGCAGAAGAGGGACCGGTTGCCGAGCAGTTCGTCGGGGGCATCCAGCCGGAGAGGATTGTCGACCGCGCGCAGAACGCGGAGACTGCCGTGCTGTTTCAGGTGTAGAATGTCTCTCGGCAACGCCTGCAGTTGGTTGTGGTCGCAGTCGAGGGCTGGCGCGCGCGTTCGAGCGTGAGCGTGATGGCTCATTATCGGGCGTCATCGACGTCCAGCCCACGTACCGATGAGGCTGGACATGTTGGCCATGCCGTCGGGCAAACGCCGCAATTGGTTACAGTCCACGCGCAGGAGCTCGAGGCGACTAAGACCGCCTAGGGCCTCGGGCAGCTCCTCTATCTTGTTGTGCTCGAGGAAGAGCAGGTGCAGCCCCACCAGGCGACTCACGAGCCCGGGGGGCACCACTGACAGTTGGTTATGGCTGTAGCGACAAAGGAGATAAGAAGTAGACAACGCAACGACGGCGACGACAAACGACGTCAAAGGCGCGCCAAACCTGAGACTCAAGCTGCGGAGGCCGGCGAGGGCGTTGGGCGGGGCCGAGGCGGGCGGGGGCTCGATGTGCGCGATCTTATTGTAATGGAGGTACAGCACTTCCACGCGATGGCCGAGCTCGTAGAAATCGCTCCTGTGCGTGTGCGTGTGCGTGTGCGGTGTGCGTGTGCGGTATGCGTGTGCGTGTGCGTGTGTGCGGTGTTGTGAGCATACACCACTCTTCGGAAACGGTGCGAGGTAGTTCTCGTATCGGGTGTACCCAAGGGAGGTGAGTTCGTTGTGGTGTAGCGAGAGATAGGTCAGCTCGGGATAGGCGCCCCAGAAGCCCTCGGGCAAGGCAGTCTGACCAACACAGGTGAGCGTGCAACGCGCTGCATCGTGCGTGAGGGTGTACATGTACCAGTGAATTGTAGCTCAGCACGAGAAGGGTGAGCCTGCGCAGCTGCAGCAGCGACGGAGGGATGGAGGTGATGTAGTTGCCGTTGAGGATTAGCTCGCGCAGGTGGCTCAACGTCTCGAGACCCACGGGGACCTTGGTCAGCAAGTTGGAGCCCAAGTGCAGCGATCGCAAAGATGCGCCGAAGCCCTGCGCGTGGGGCAAGCAAGCAGAGACCCTGGTGAAAAAAGACCCTCACGGCTCATGGCAGATGCATTGGGGGCGAGGCACGTGAAGTGGAGTAAGGGTCTTGGTGGCGTGGACGAACCGCGGTTGGCAGGTGGAGACCCTCACCGGCAAGAGCTTCACCGGCAAGAGCTTCACTGCCTTGTTGTTCCTTGGCAGAGTGGTCTCTGTTCCGTTCGTCTGTGGCTGCTGCTGGTGGGGTGTGCAGGGCGTGGCCAAGGGGAGGCAGTGCATCGTCCGGAAGCATGCAGTACCATAATTTTAGGTGGCGCAGAGATAAGCCCGCAATGATGTTCTTGGGCAGACGTTGCACATAAGCCTGCTCAATTGCAACTCGGCCTGTGCGCTCCGCTTGCTGCACGATACGTTCCATGTTTTTTTTAACAAGCAGGTTTTGTTTTCGTAACAATTAATTTCTCTTTTCTATGCGGCCTCGAGTCGCCCAGTAAAAAGCGGCCACGCCTGCTGCCTAAAAAGAAAGCTAAAGAAGCGCCGTTTCGGGATGAAGATCAAGATCAAGCTCGAGGTACCTGCGATGATCATGATGCAAGTAACTATGGAGGCACTCTGCCGTCGATCCACCTACAGTAGGTCATGATGGTGAAGTACAGCGTTTTCCTTGGAAAGCCTTCAGCCAAGCCTTCCCCTTGGTGAGGGCAAGACACTTAATCAATGATAAGCTGGTCAGGATGAGTTTCAACGGCTAATGGTGAGTTGTTTGGACTTGATGCACATGGTGGTATCCCCCTGAGATTGAGTGTAGTTGAAGGTGCACATCCATACTCAATTACACGGCATGCTCTACTTCTCCCGAAATGATAAAACACCTGCCCATTGGTAGCTAGTGCATGTATGTTTCATCTGAATTCAAGAAGCAAACAAGATGGCACAGATGCACACAAGGTTGATATGGAACAAGTGAGCACTAGATCCAGCAACCAAACATTTGGAGTTACCTAAACTCACTTCGCCCGCCTCTTGGGTTCTCACGGTCACGCTATACTGTGGTGGCCAGAGATCCTAAGTTCTACTATTAGGTAGGCCACGGCGAAGAAAACGCAGCGACCGCGGGTTATGAGCAACGCCGCGGACATACCGGAAGACCTACCCCGGCATCAGGCAGTGTGCCACCGAGACGCTGTCTTTCATCTCGCACACTTTACCGCCATGCCCGACAATAGGAATTCGTAACATTTTGCTCATCCAAGCGCCGACATGTTTACAATTTTCAACAACGGGTTAGGAAAAGGCCCTTTTACGACCAGCCAACGCACAAAAAGCTTGCGCGGAGGCCTGCTACCACAACTGCTTGCCCCACACCTTGCCTTCGGATCGCACCGCTCGCTCACTGCCTATGGACGAGAACGAGCCTCGCATGCGCCTGGAGGAGGCGTCCTCTTCATCTTCCATCGCTTCCACAGACGACGAACCGCAACACAACGGTCGCGACCAACACTCTTCGGAGGTACCTCCCTGTCAACCTTCTCCAACCTTTTTTTAACTGCTCGGACTTAGTTCCGTCGGGCAGTGCGTGCGCGCAAGCTTTGATGCCAACTCACGCGCGCACGCAGGATGAGTACGAGGGACACGACGCTGAGGAGAGCGAGGATGACGAGCCTCGCGTGCAGATGGACGAAAGCAAATCGATGCTGTTGAAGGATTACATCGCCCAGGAGCGGCGCAAGTTGGCGCCCCACTTCCGACCGCTGTCGGTGGCCGTCTCGCACCTCAGCTACACGGTCAAGGCGCTGCCGCCGGCCCAGCGCCACAACGACGTCTACCACGCGTGCCTGTGCTGCGCGGCAGAGAAAAAGAAGTCGAAGAAGGACATCCTACATGACGTGAGTTTCTACCTCAAGCCGGGCCAGATGACCATCCTCCTGGGCGCCCCCGGCTGCGGCAAGTCGACGCTGATCAAGCTGCTGGCCAACCGTCTGCGTACGGGCAAGGTCACCGGTGAGCTCACCTTCAACGGCAAGGACCCGCGCAAGGGCAATTTCCACCAGGACATCGCATATGTTCCCCAAGACGACGTACACATAGGTACAGTAAAGACATTCGTGACATTTCTTGTCGACACTGATCTCCGGAGTCTAACAAAGGGTTGTTGCAGCCCAGTTGACGGTGAAGGAGACCCTGCAGTTTAGCGTGGACTGTCAGATGCCCAAGCATGTCTCCAAGGCCGATCGTAAAGAGCGTGTGCGCACGACGATGCAGCTGCTCGGTCTCACCCACCGCGCCAACACCGTCGTGGGCGACGCCCTGCTGCGCGGCGTGTCCGGTGGCGAGAAGAAGCGCGTCACCATCGGCGTCGAGACCGCAAAGAACCCCACTGTCTATCTCCTCGACGAGCCCACCACAGGTCTCGATTCTTCGGCGGCCTACGATGTACCGAGTCCCTTTCCTTCTCCCCACCTGGCATAACTATTCATTCGCGTGCGCATCGGCAAACAGGTGTTGAGAGCTCTGCGGTCTGGCGTCGACATGGGAACCACTGCACTGGTGGCTCTGCTTCAGCCCAGCTACGACGTGTTCAACCTGTTCGACAACGTGATGATCCTGTCGCACGGCGAAATTGCCTTCCTCGGTTCGAAGAAGGACGCCTTTGCCCACTTCGAGAGCCTCGGCTACCGCTGCCACCCCAACGTCAACCCCGCCGAGTTCCTTCGTGCGCTCTTCACTCCTCTCGGCAGTATTCGCAGCAAATGCTCATGTTGATTTTATTTTATTTCATTTTATTTTATCAAAAAACAGAGGAGGTGGTGGAGAGCGGCACTGGCCAGTGTCCGCTGCCTGAGAAGTACCGGGACATCGGCGATGAGGAAAAGGGAGACGCCGCGTGGCTCAAGCCCGATGAGTTCATCGAGCGCTACAAGGACTCCACCTACTACTCCCTCGTCGAGAAGAACATCGAGCAGATCCGCAGCGAGTCCCTCAACAGCCAGCCCGCGAGCAAGAGCGAGGTACCTGCGCATCCATTCAATTCCACGCATACACGGTCATAGCTTACGCCCCGTGTTGGTGCCAGCGAGTGGATATCGGCGATCTGACCAAGGTGGACTACTCCGAGAACATCAAGTACCCGACGTCAGTGTGGTGGCAGTTCTGGCGCCTCACCCAGCGCTCCTTCATCAAGCTCTGGCGCGGTACGCGTGGCCACTTCACCTCCCCAATCATAACCAAGCCTGGTGGTCCTGACTTTGCTGCCGGCCAATGCGTGCGGCGTGTGGTGGTACAGATATGCCAACGAACAGATCGCGTATCGTGGGCTGTCTCTTTATCTCCTTCCTGCTGGGGACCCTCTTCCTGCGGCTGGGTGACGGGCAGAAGGACGCGCGCACGCGTCTGGGTCTCATGTTCGTCGTGATGGGCTACTTCTCCTTCTCGTCGACCAACGCGTTGCCCTCCGTGCTGGTGGAGCGCGACGTGTTCTATCGACAACGAGACGCAAAATACTACAAACCGCTGCCTTACCTCATCGCCAACATTCTTGCCGACGTGCCCATGACCGTGATCGAGGGCGTGCTGTTCAGTTGCATCGTGTACTGGCTCTGCGGCCTCAACGACTCGGAAGACGGCGGTCGCTTCGGTTACTTCTTGCTGATGTGCATCGTCTTCTACTTTGTACGTATGGACAGCTGTTGCGTGAGAAATCGATGACCTGCTAATCACTGCTCCAAGATGTTCCGAGCGTTCTCTCGAGCCGTAGCATCGTGGTCTCGCGACCTTGTATCGGCACAGAGCACCGGCCCGTCTTTGCTTGCACTCTACCTCCTCATCTCGGGCTTCATGATCACCAGGGTGCGCAAAAGACAAACATCTTGTCGACAAGAAAAAAATTTCGCCGCGTGTGCAGTGCGCGGTGCGCGGACGTGTGCGGTCGTGCGCGATGTGCGGTCGCATGCGCGATATCCGGATACTAACAACTACACATCTTTCTTACAGACAAACATACCAGAGTGGTGGATCTGGTTCTATTTTGCAAACCCAGTTTGTATGATCAGCCCCCCATCGCCATGCCATACATTCCGATGAAACACGCCTAACTAAATCTCGGTGGTGCGCGCAGCGTACGCGTTCATGGGCTTCGCGTCCAACGAGCTGTTTGGCGCGCGATACACTTGTGGCGATGACGAGCTCGCGCCACCGCGCTCCGTGCCCAACTTCAACGCCTCCTACCCTTGTGGCGATGACGAGCTCGCGCCACCGCGCTCCGTGCCCAACTTCAACGCCTCCTACCCGGAGGGATACGAGGGCAACCAGGTGTGCCCCGTCACCTCGGGCACGACCTTTGCCGTCGACGACTTTGACATCTTCGACGTGGGCGAGCTCCGCTGGATCATGCTCGCGTGCACCGTCGCCTGGTGGTTCATCTTCACCACCCTGGCCTACCTCGCCCTGCGCTTCATCCGCTACACTCCGCTGCCGAACCCGCCCATGGCCGAGATTCAGGCCGATGCCGAGAACGAGATGCACGAGGTCGACCTCTCCCAATACAAGAACCGCAAGCAGCAAAAGGCCAAGGGACATGACGGCACGTCCACCTTTTGTGCCCCGCGACATTTCAAAGCATGCATGTTCGGTGGCTAACATTTTTATTCGTTGCGCAGACGAAGATTTGGAAGTGGATGATGGGCAGGGCGGTGCCGGCGCGGTGGGCGAACAGGACCTGTCGCCGGCCGGTGCGTACCTGTCGTGGAACAACCTCGACTACTCGGTCCAGATTCGCAAGGGCCTCAAGAAACACGACCTCCAGCTTCTCCACGGCGTACACGGCTACGTGAAGCCCGGCATGATGCTTGCTCTCATGGTACATCTCCTTCATTCTCTAGACCTGCGCCCAACGAGAATCGGTGCTGACGTGGTCATCAAATGTCCCTTAATATCAGGGATCGTCGGGTGCAGGCAAGTCGACTCTGATGGACGTGCTCGCGCGCCGTAAGACCGGCGGCAAGATCGGCGGAGAGGTACTCATCAACGGTCGCAAGGCCGACAGCAACCTCAACCGGGTCATCGGCTACGTCGAGCAGCAGGACATCCACAACCCCACCCAAACCGTGCTCGAGGCACTCCAGTACAGCGCCATCGTACGTTTCCATAACACACACACACACACACACACACACACACACACACACACACACACACACACACACACACACACACACGCACACAACACATGCACATGCATATAGGACTAAGTTGGGAACTCGTATGTGCAGTGTCGTCTGCCCCACAGCATTCCCAAGAAGGAGAAGAAGAGGTTCGCCAAGAGCCTGCTCAAGCTCCTGGGACTCGAGGGACAGGCCAACTCGATCATCGGCAACAACGCGCAGGACGGCCTCTCCGCCGATCAGCGCAAGCGCGTCACCATCGGTGTGGAGATGGCTGCCGATCCCGCCATCCTCTTCCTAGACGAGGCACGCCCGCTGATGTAGACATGCACACACGCGCACACACTCACTCACACACGCGCACGTTTGTCTTTGCTGAAGCTAACAAAACGTGTTTTCTGCAGCCGACGTCGGGTCTCGATTCGTTTGGCGCCGAGCGCGTGATGAAGGCGGTCAAGAACATCTCTGCTCGTGGCACCTCGATCGTGTGCACCATCCACCAGCCCTCGTCGACCATCTTCAGCATGTTCACCCATCTGCTCCTCCTCAAGAAGGGTACGACCCCCCCGCAACCATCAGCAGTCGTCGATGTACGAAGTCTCACTGGACCACATGGCGGGCCACGCACGAAGGCGGTTACATGACCTACTTTGGCCCGATTGGAGAGGAGGATGGCGACTGCTCGGTCCTGCTGGACTACTTTGCCAAGTTGGGCAGCCACCTTAAGCCCAACCAGAACCCTGCTGAGTTCATCCTCGAGGTCACCGGTGCCGGCATTCCCAAGGCCGCCAAGCAGATCAAGGACAAGGAGGTGGGTAGCGCGGACGGTGGGAACGCCAAGCCCGCGGTATGTCAAACACCTACTCTTCACGTGTGCGCCCATTCTTTAGATACTCAGACCTTGATGTCCACCACTTGCCGCAACAGGGAGGCGACAGCGACGAGTACGTGGCCGCCTATCAGAATTCAGATTTTTGCAAGAACGCGCTGGACGAGCTGGACAAGGGCATCTACCCCATTCAGCGCGAGCGCGAGACCAAGGGTCGCCTGCGTAGACGGTGGAAGAAGGTACACATCCTGTTGTTGAAGTTGTGCGTGTATGTATGTAATTTATTCATCGTGTGGTCGCGTGTGTGTATAGATCAAGGAGCGAATGAAGGGTCGCTACGCCAACCCCATGCACGTGCAGTTCACCGAGGTATGAAGCTCTCCCATTGGTGACGAGTCTTTGCAATATGAGAGATTCTCACACGTACCCGATAACATGTGTACGATCAGACGATCAAACGCGCGTTTATCGCGGTCTGGCGCACGCCCAACGAGTTCTGGAACAAGATCGTCGGCCCTCTGGTGCTGGGTGTCATCATGGGCACCCTCTTCCTTCAGATGGACAACAACCAGGCCGGCGCGACTCAGCGATCCGCCGTCATCTTCTTTTCCATGCTCATCTGCGATCTTCTTGCCATGCGTACGTGCGCCCCTCCCTTCATCTCACCACGAGTCCACACATGTTGACCGTTTACCATTGTATGGCCACAGCTGCCATTCCCAAAATCCTGAACGAGCGTGCGGTCTTCTATCGCGAACACGCGGCGCGAACATACAACTCGTTGGTCTACGCCGCTAGCATCATCCTCCCCGAGCTGCCCTTTGCCGTCATCACCTCCGTTCTCTACACGTACGTCGACAACAATATCTGTCCAGGTGTTTTTTGTTGTATTTTTTTTAATTTAACCAACACTCAATGCCCCTGTAACCACAGGATACCGGTGTACTTCATCTCCGGCTTGCAGTACGAGGCTGACAGATACTTCATCTTCTTCGGCATATTCCTGCTCACGAACCTGCTGGCTATCTCGCTGTGTCATATCATCGGCCTGCTGTCGCCCAACGTGGTCATCGCCAACTCGCTCTCGGCGATCCTGTTCACGCTGTTCTCGCTGCTGGCGGGCTTCCTCATCACGAGGGACGATATCGGTGGATGGTGGATTTGGTTCCACTACATCGATGTCAACATGTTTGCGCTGGAGGTGCTGATGATCAACGAGTTCAAGGGCCTAGCTCTACATTGCACGGGCCACGAATACGCGCAGGTGCCCATCGCTTCCCAGCCGGGCGTCTTCAAGGAGTACTGCGGCATCACCACCGGCGAACAGTACCTCGACTCGGTACGTTCCACACGCCCGGGCGCGCTCACGCATGAGGCATTTGCTCACATGTGCGTCTTGTGCCCTTTTGTTTTGTCTGAACAGATCAGTTTCTCAGACAACAACATGGTCCGCGATGCCATGCTGCTGTTGGGATTCTACTTCATCTTCCTCTTCATCACATGTCTCCTCGTCAAGGTCCTCAAGTGGCAGAAGCGATGATTCGCTCTTCCATCGAAATACAGTGCTTATTTATCGGACTGCTGTAAAACCATATGATGAAATTATCATTTTCAGCCTCTTTTTTTTTTTTTTTTTTAATCATCTAACTTTTGGCTGTAGCGGGGATGGAAGAGCGTGGGTGGCCAGAGTGTCGTTACTTTGTGTGCACCGCACTGGCTTCTTCGGCTATCCCCGTTCACGATCGCCAACCACCAGCGCCCGACATCGCGTGCCTCAGTTGGCCCTTTGACGTGGTCGAAGTCACACCACCGGAGGTGAATACCCCCCCCCCCGCACACTACTCGCTCTCCACGCGCACTGACCGAGGGAGGGCTGAGGTGTGGGGCCTGGTATTCGGATATCTCTTGCCGCACGAGCTGCGGCGTGCAGCTCTGGTGTGCCGCGCTTGGCGTGCCGTCGCCACCGATGACCGCATCGCCCGCAGCTCCTATTGGCGTCAATATCTCCTCGCCCTCGATGCCAAGGCAACAGCCAGGCAACGAGAGCTTGAGGCCCAGGCAGCAGACAACGGCGAGGAGCCCGCTCCGTACAAGGAGCCAGCCCTGCGCGAGCGTGCAAGCGGCGGCGTGGCGTGGCCGTCCGAGATCGTGCACCTGCACTTGGGCCAAGCTGGTGGCCTCACTTCACTCAATGCTACCGCTTCTCCGTGTAAAACTCACAACACAAACGCACATATTCGCGCGCGCGCACGCACACACACGCACGCACGCACGCACGCACACACACGTAAAACACAGGGTGGGAGCTGGGCAGCCGGTACTGGGCCAGGGTTTGCCGCGAGACGGGCGTGCTGGTAGAGGATGGCGGCTTCTCGCTCTCGAGTCCACACCAGTGGGCGCCGCTCCACTCGCACTTCCGCGAGGTCTCCCACGGCATCTCTGCCTCGAGTACCCCCCCCCCCGCGCGCCTCTCCCGCGAGCGCTTGCCTCGGCAAAATTCGGGCTAAGGTCGATGCACGCGCAGGCAAGTTCGTACCGAGAGCCGTGCTGGTGGCTGGCCATCAACCGCTGCCAGCCACTCAGCGGCCATCCCTGTTTTGTCCGGACAAGTTGAGTAACTCCCCATGTGCGTGCGGCGTGTGTGTTGTTTGTGTCGACTGAATTTGAGTGTGGCGGGGTGTGCAGCATCATGACGGACACGAAGGCGGCGATGGACCAAGACTGGGAGCAGGAGCACGTGAATCGCTTCGTGGATATGGTGCGGAGGGAGGCCGAGAAGACAGACTGCCTTGACGGCTTCTTGCTGTTCCATCAGCTAGGCGGTAGCTTACCCCCTGTTACACATTCGTACCTGGCATTCACACATGCACACACACACACACACACACACACACACACACACACACACACACACACACACACACACACACACATTCAGAGCTGGGAATGCTGGAGCGCCAAGCTGTCATGTCTTGTTCTGAAGAGTGGCCCTCCGAAGGGGTCACGACCGTCACTGCGATGCCGCCTCTCGACACCATCAGCGACCTCGCCTGTCGTTCGTCCATGCCTTTGCTTACTTTTGGGTCAACTGATCAACCAATAACACATAACACACACACCTTTGTTGTCTCTGCAGACTCGACTATTCATTCATTATGGCCTTTGTGGCAGTGCGCAGTCGCCACGATAATGCTTGACTGTGTGACAGAACCGTACGTGCCGCTCTACCGATCTTGGTGCCCACACCACACACGCAACAGCCCAGTTGACTTCGAATGTCAAATGCCAGCGGCAGTCAGGAACAGTACGACGTCATGGCGGATGCAGTAGCCGGAGCCACCCACTCCCTTCGCTTCGGCACGACCAGTACTATGGTACTCAATGTGTCGAGTAAGCTTGGACATGAGGATGTCTCTCTTGATACGCGCGCGCACGTGCATACGCAGGGCGCCACTCTGCCAACGCTGCGTCGTCTGCGGACCGAGCTGGTGCCCTTTGCGGGACATCACCTGCTCTCCCTCTCTCATGTGCCCGCTTCACTGTCGGCGTCCGAGCCGGTCTCCATCGAAGACGTCGTCGCGCGCCTCCTCCGCGAGAGGAGCTGCAGCCTGTCCGGAGGCCCGCCGGTCAGCCCAGACTGCGCATTCCTTTCTGCCTACGCCGCATTCCAGACGAATCACTTGGCAGGTCCACACGAGCACGGCGTGATCGAGGCGGCTCTGGCCTCCGCTCGGCAGGAGGCCCAGTTTGGCGTTCTCGCGTCGGTGTCGAGTGCCCCCTTCGCTGGGGCTAGGCAGCCCATTCGACTCGCCGCACACGGTACAGCGTTATTACAGTCCTAGCTCCAGAGCTGCAGTGGTGGGCTCATAGAGCTGGGCGGCGGCCAGGCGTCGGTGATGACGGTGACCACTGGCTGGGCGCGTCCATGTTGAGCAACACGAGCGGCATTCAGGACCTCCTCTCTCGCCTATTGGCTCGCTTCGATCAATGCGAGCGCAAGCCCGACGAGTACAGCGAGGCGATCGAGCTCCGCGAGGGACAAGCGCTTCTCGCGGACCTCATCAGCGACTACAAGCCCTCCTCCCGTGCCTCTTCCCATGACGACGAAGGCAACGATTGGTAATTCCAATTTATATAAAAATCGGGAAGCCCGAAGAGAGGCGAGCCAAACTAGTACAAGAGGTAGGGGGACCAGTCCCAGGGGGAGTTGTAGGAGTCGGTGGAGTTGGCCACCTGCGCAAAGGTCTGCCAGTTGACGTCATCGATGCCGATCTCGTAGTCGGTGCCGTAGTGCGGGTCCCTGTTGGGCAGGATCTGCCAGTACATCCACGGAATGCCAGCCTCGGAGATGGCGCTGGCCCACTTGCGAATGTTCTGGTCGCGCGTGGCCGACGAGAGCGGATAGCCAGAGGGGCAGTCGTTGTTGGACGTGGAGAAGTAGCAGGCGCCCCACTCCTCGAGGATGAGGCGCTTGCCCGAGGCGACGGCCTTGCTGACGTAGGGGGTCAGCCGCGAGGTGACCAGGTCGCCGGGGCCGTAGGCGTGGATGGCGAGGATGTCGAGGGAGGGGCAGCTGAACCAGTCGGGCTGGAGGCTCTCGTCGAGCCAGCTCTCGCCGCCCGTGGTGACGAGGATGCCCGAGTTGGAGCCCAGCTCCGACTTGATCGTGGCGGCGCGGTCGCACTGCCAGTACTGGTGGTTGGCGATGTAGGACGGGCCGTTGCCGATCATGGCCTCGTTCTGGGCCTCGAAGGCGAAGATGTACTGCGAGAGGGTCTTCCACGGCTGGCCCAGCGTGCTGTGCCTGTGGTTGAGCACGTGGCGCAGACGGTTGTCGAAGGCGGCGATGGCGTCCGACTGCGAGTAGAAGTAGCCGGTGCCCCAGCGACGGCCGTAGACGTCTCCGGCCTGCAACGCGTTGAAGCTGTGCATGCTGATCAGCAGCTTGATGCCGTACTTGTGGGCCGTGAGCATGACGCCGTCGAGCAGGTTGAGCACGGTGTCGTCGTAGCTGCCCACCGAGTTGGGCTCCAGGCTCGGGTAGGCCCGGAAGGGGGAGGTGCCCTTGGTCGAGCCCTGCGACTGGCCGTCCAGCCACACCCTGAGGACCTTGACGCCCGCATTGCGCAGGTTCGAGAACAGGTAGTCCTGCTGGTTTTGGTTCAGGCCTGCCGCGTAGTAGAGGTTCGATCCGGCCCAGGACTTGCCCTTGCTCGGAAGACCTGGAAGATGTACACAACCGTATTGTGATTAATATTAATATTATTATTATTATTATTATTATTATTATTATTATTATTAATGTCTGCAATGCCAAGGATTGGGTGGGTTGCTGTACCGCCGTGGACGCACTGGCTGGGCGAACCGCCAGGGGTGCACTTGAGCTTTCCATCGCTCGAGTACTGGCTGTGGGAGTGGATTAGTCGATGGTTGCAGGGTAGTGCTCGGGAGGTCCTTACCGCGAGCAGCATCCGTCAGCGCATTGGCGGGAGTCGGTGCAGAACGCCCAGTTGGGCAGATTGCTCTGCGCCTGTAAAGGGCCAAAAGAGTAAGCGGGAGAAGACAGAGCTCGGAGGCCTGGGACGGGATACGAACAAGAGCGGCGACGAAGAGGAGGCTCAGGGCAAAGAAGACGAACAGCGCTCGCATGGTGTGGAAGTTGTTGAGGAGAATGGCTGGCGGATTGTGTGCCTTAAGTACCTGCTGATTGATGGCCGATTACGACACGGTCGCTGGTTGGTCTGATGTGTTACCCTCTCCCTCTCATTGGTGGCGTGGATTATTCTACCGAAGGATCGCCAATTGAAAACCAGCCTCAAATTGCCCAATCAATAACCCTCCCGAGCACCTTTTTCATTGGCGGAGCGTTTCCCCTTTAGGCAATGGCGCGTGACAAAAGAAGCGCAAGCAACTTTAAGGTTCCACGGTGGCAAAAGAACACAATGTATTACACGTAGTTACGTTGATGGTGTGGCGGTGGGTGACTGACTGATTGTAGTTGTGAACTGATCGGTTGCTGTCGCGGTTAGTTAGCACGGTCCCTGAATCGGGCGCGCCCGGCCGCCATCCACACCTCTCCCTCAACTCATCTCTCCTTCCCCCCCTCTCCCACTAGTTGGCCGGCTCGCCTGCGTGTGTTTAACGAAAAAGCGGTGAGCCCACGCAACGCAGGACGACACAACACGAGCCCACACAACACACACGCGATCATACGGTGCAGAGAGGGGGGGGGGGTGAGAGGTCGCTCACCTTCGCTCACGACGGTGAGGTAGTTGTTGGGGACGAAGCCCTGCTTTCCGTGAAGATCCGCATACCACCTGCGCGCGCACAACACAACAACAACAACAACAACAACAACAACAACAACAGCCCAACGTGAGGTCACTACAAGATGTGGATATTTGGGGGGGGGGGTAATGCATGAGCACGCACCAGCCGGACTCGTCCTGCTCGGAGACGGTCAAGATTTCGCCCGCCTTGAAGCTCTGCACCACACGCACGCAAGGTGAGACTCCTTGCCACGAGGAGAGAGAGGGGGGGAGGGAGAGAGTAGGCGGGGAGCGCGAACCAGTTCGGTCTCGTTGGTGGCCTCGTAGTCGAAGAGGGCGCGGGCCTTCACCTCGACGTACTCCACCTCCTCGTAGTCGCCCCCTTCGGCATCTCCTGCTTTGCATTGCGAAGAAGCATTGTTCGTTGGACGCGCGCGTGCCATGCGTGCGTGTGCGTGTGCGTGTGCGTGTGCGTGTGCGTGTGCGTGTGCGTGTGCGTGTGCGTGTGCGGAACGGGGAGAAAACTGAACGCACCATTGGCCGGTTCGGGGGTGGCGTCGCCGGGCTCGGAGGCCTCGCCGTTGCCGCCGACGGCTTCGAGCTGTCTCACGATCTTCTCCTTCTCCTCCTTGAGCGCGTCTATCTTCTTCTCCTGATCCGTCGCTTCCTATTGGTCCGCATTTGACGACAGAGAGTTCAACCATTAAAACGATTATTTCAACAGCAACAGCAACAGCAACAGCCAATGGAGAGACACCACGTGAGGGTGATTGGGGGGGGGGTACCTGGACAGCCTTCTTCTGGGCGACCGGATCGGCGGCGTAGAACTTGACGAGCTTGTCTGTTGTGCACACGTCACGGGCGAGCCCAGTAAATTGGATGATGCCATCATCACCAACACCACCAACACCGCCAGCAGCAGCAGCCGCCGCGTGGACACGTGGTGCACGGGGGCTGGGCGGAGGACGAGGCGCGCGGCGTACCGAGGCCCTTTTTGGATTTGATTTCGGATTCGATGTCCTCGTTGACCTCCTTGAGCTGCTGTTCGAGCTTGGCCTTCTTTTGGTCGTTCGACAGCTGGTCGTCGGCCGGCGTGAGTCCCCACGTCTGCACGACACGCACAACACACACACACACACACACACACACACACACACACACACACACACACACACAACAACAACAACAACAACAACAACACAGCCCATTGGTGAGCACAGGAGGGCCGGCGTTGCGTGCGGGGCGAGCGTGTAGGACGAACCTTGGTCGTCGCGGGCTTGACGATCATGCTGCCGCCCGGCGAGGGCCTGCGAGAGAGAGAAAGAAAGAGAAAGAAAGAGGAAAATAACACGCGCGCGTTTGAGTGCGCGCGATGCGATGCGATGATTGGGGCGGTGTGGGAGGCGGGGGGGGGCGCACTTGTGGGCTGGGGGCGCGGAGCGGGAGGTGGAGGACGACGTGGAGGGGCTGGAGCCGAGCGACGATGGCACGCCGCCCTCGCCCAAGTAGGGCTCGTACTGGATCTCCGGCGGTGGCGTCACGGCCGACGCCCTGCCGACAGAGAGAGAGAGAGAGAGAGAAGGAGAGGGAAGAGTCAGTCGCATGGACATGTCGCGATCTGCTCTGTGGCTGCCGCCGAGGTGGCCGTACCTGTTGTCGGCGATGAACGTGGCAACGTCGCTGGCGGCGTCGATCTCGCTCACCACCTTGTTCAGCGCCTGCACAGTGGTGTCGACACAAGTCCGTGTAAAAACGTTAAATTGATTTTTAAAAAAAATAAATAATCTGGACACGATTTGCGATTTTATATGAAAAGAGTAGGGAGGTGTACGTCGCAGGAGGTGGCGAGGGAGGGCGGGAGGGCGCTGAGCATGGTCATGTACTGCTCCAGGATCTGCTTGAAGAACTGCGTGCGCTCCTCGTCGAAGCTTTGGAATTCCTGATTTTTTTTTAAAAAAAAACAAATAAATTAAATTAAATTAAATTGTGAGTCAATTCTGGCGCTACTCGAGATGGCGTGGGGGGCGAGGGCAAGAGTGTGCAGACCTCGAGCAGCTTAGGCATGTATGTGGTGTAGAAGTTGTTCTGGTGTTCGTTCGCCTTCTCGAGGACCTTCTTGTAGGCGACGTCGGCGTTCTGGGCCTTTTCCTTGGCCTCGACCGACTTCTTGGACAGCTGTACAAGCGGAGAGAGATTGGAATGCCAGTCAGTCACGTGTTTGGGGGGGGGCTGCGTGCGCGTGCCATAAACATTGGGGGCACGCGACAGTACCTTGTCGACATCCTTTTGCTTGGCGGTGGGCTCGCTCTTCTTCTTCTGGTAGGCGGCTTCGGCGTCGTCGGCAGCCTTGTGCAGTTTGTAGTAGTTCTCCTTGGCCTGCGCCACGGGGAGAGGAGAGCTACGTCAACGGAAAAGCCCAATAATAAATAAATAAATAAATAAAATAAAGCAAAATGACGGTGCGACCGCGGCAAAGAGCGTTTGTGGCGTACCCGCTTGAGCGAAGTCATGGTGTCGTGGGTGTCCTTGGTCAGTTTGGCGCCGTCCTTGTTCAGCTACGATTTCGCGTTCGCGCGCAAACGCGACAGCGGTGTCAGGGAATGGCCCATCGATGAAGTGGGAGGGGTGGTGGTGGTGGTGGTGGTCGTGGTGGACCTTGATCTTTGTCTTCTCCTTCTCCTTGACCCAGTTGTCGAGCGTGAGCACAAGCTCTTCGGCCTTGCTGGCCAGCTGCTCGTGAAACTTGCCCACCTTCTCGAGCTCAGCGTGGAACGTGGTCCAGCTGTGCTCCACCGTACTGTGATCATCGGCCCGCAGGAGGGTGTCAGTAGCGGCTACGCACCGCGAGCCACGCGTACACGTAGAGCACCAAGGGCCCACATAGAGAGAGGGGGGGGCTGTACCCGATCTCCTTGTCAGTTCGCTTCCACAGCTTCTGATCGACAGTCTTGGACAGCTTGGAGAGCTCCTTGGAGTAGGAAGACTCGGCTGAAGCGAGCTGATTACGACAAATGATTATTTAAGCGCCCGAACGACATGGATGCCGGTCGTCAAGATGATTTATGTTTCATGTTTGCAGTGGGCGAGCCGAGGGAAGGCGGGAGCTACCTTTTTGAAGAATGAGCTTACATCATCAAGCGACTTGAGCGTATCCGATACTCGCGAGTAGTAGAGGCCAAAGCCATCCTCGTATTTTATACCATTCGGTGATTAGCAAAAAAAAATGAACGGAAGGGAGCATGGGAGGCAGGTTTGTGACAAATGAACGGGGAATGATTATGTTAATCGGTATCGCTTGTTTACCTCATTTACGAGCAGGTCGGCCGAGAAGTTAGACATGGCGGCAATCAATTCTTCGAGGCGATCAATTGATTCTAACTTGGGAGATGAGTCCAAGACCTAATAAATTGATCAGCAGTAGCTGGGAGGCTTGACGAAGAGGTCTGGGTCTTCACTGTTGCTCCCCTTCGCTTTTGATCCTTTTTCCGTGGCCAGATGGCAATATCACCAGCCCGGTTTTTTCCTCTTTTTGATATTCTCTATATTTGATAACATTTGCATCTGCGCGCAAGGACGCGATGTGGCCGAGCTCGAGAAAGTGAAAACGATGCAAGGTGCTGTACGGGCACGCCGGCAACGGCGCTGGACCCGACATAACAGTTCAACCAGCGCAACATACAGCCGACGCACAACCTCCCCATATCCATTTAATTCGTGGGCAGAGGCGGTTTCCTTCGGGTCAATCGCTCCGCAATTTCACCCCTCTTGCGTACATCAAAGGCGTTAGAGCTACCGAAGGACAGGGGCTGTATCAGCTGCTTCTGGCAAAGTAGTGCATACCGTGGCTATGTGAAAGGGGTCAGTAACTGAGCAGCAGCTGAAAAGAGTGTTTGAAAGGGAGTTGAGGGACGTGAAGGAGTACCGTCAACGACCCTCAATCTCCTGGTTAGACCACCATGTGCATCACACCCAAACACAACACCGTCATCCGTAGATATCCACATGCCCAGTTGTCGGTTCTAGAGCTCCAGAGCCTCACCTTCACCAAGGTTGAGCACTCGAAAAGGTCCTCACCGTCATGGTACTGTAGGCGGTAGGTCGACGTCGAGCACCACAGTGCTTTGGCCACGGTCCACAGTGATGTGCACCCTCAGCATCGCAAGTACCTTGAACTTGAACTCGAACTTGAATGTGAGCGAAGGGGCGCCAGGCTTTCTTTTTTCCCACGGCCGCATATTGCCGGGAGCGACGAAAGAAACGTTACGCTCTTCTGGCCAACAGGAATTCAGAGGTGCGGCGCCTCTTGGATGAGGAGCAGGGGACGGTGAGTTTCTTTGCTAATAATCGTTTGGTTTAGGTCTGCAAAAACAGAAGACGACGACCGTTACTGGAAGATTGATACCTCTAGAGCCTAGGATGGAGGATCTCAATAGCGCCTGGGTGCGCATGACCAAGTTGCTGCACGCCCTCCAGGCTCAGGCCAACGAGATGGAACTGAAGATGGCCGACGCAAGGGCCATGATAGCCAATCCCCCGCCAGCTCCAGCCATCTCCTCCGAGCATCTCAGGTTTGACGGCCGCCTGCCGGCCCTTACCCACACTAACTCTTTTTTATTCTCATTTTTGGTTTATTATATCTGTCGTTCAGGACGCCTACATCATTGACCATTACTGAGTCCGGCGCACCGGAGGCCACCCCCCCGCGACCGCGCAGCAGCAGCAGCGGCCTCAGCCCCGCAGGCTCAACGAACAGCATTAAAGGACGGGACGACGACATCCTCATAACTGTAAGTACAACATTGAGCATGGCTATCGTGGTCAATGTCACCTGAGCTTCGCCTCCAGGCCGCGGTCTCGATAGCGCACAAGGACGGACTGTCCTATGACGAACACGACCTCGTTATCCCCTTCAACAGCACCATCGACAAGACGAAGGTGAGACCGTGGGCTCCCCCAACTCCATATGCCTTCCTGTCAGGCACTGATCTTGCTTTGCGTGTGATGGTCTCCTTGATCAGCGGCTCATCTTCCAAGTGGTACCCCAACTTCACGAGAATCGGCTGGACGAGTTCGAGCTCTCCATCGACGGGGTATTGTCTGCCTATATACCGTCCGTGGCTTACTATGCCTACACAATCTTCTCACCACCGTTGCTGCTGGTGGTGGTGGTTGTCGTTGCAGGAAGAGCTACTGGTGGAGTTCAACAGGTTCAGCGAGCTGCCAGCCGTGCGTCAGGCCATCGCTGCGAAGGTTTGTTACACCACTAATCTCAAGTCGCCAACGGTTTCATGCCTCTCATACTGCTGGGTGGATGCCTCCGGCCAGGTGCCCGTGTTGGTGGAGGTTCAAGCGAAGGAGTCCAAGAAAAAGCGCAGTGCCAAGAAGAAAGACAAGAAGCTTAAGGGATCAAAGCTTCACCTCACCGGCGGCAAAACCTTGGGCAAGCTCACCCCCGTCATGGAGCGGAGGGGCAACCTCCACGCCAGCGGCGGTGCCGGCAGCAGCAGTCCGGGCAGGAAAAACGCCAGCTCCGATGGCAGCAGCGACCCCAGGCCGATGTCGCCCAAGCTGGGCGGCGACGCGCAGGGCGATCGACCCGGCACCCCGACCCGCGAGCGGCGGAAGGACAGCGACCAGCGCGCGTTTGCCGCGAGCTCGCGCGAGCTGCTGAGACTGACGGACGACGATCAGCGCAACAAGATCCGCCGGGAGACCGAACCCTATGCAGACTTAGAATTGAACGCCTTAAAGGTACTCCAGTACAACACGCGGTCTGCAACGTTGTTCTCTGACCAGGATGTGGTGTAGGAGCTCATGGGGGGCGACCTGGAACTGAAGCTGAGCCTCAAGACCAAACAAGACCATGACTCGTCCCCCACGCCCAAGAGGAGGAATAGCACCAGCAAGACCGAGGACGTCCAAGCGAAGCCACCGAAGGAACAGAAGAAGAAGCTCAAGAGTCGAAGCAAGAGCTCGCGCAACAATAAGGACAATAACCTTCGCCCGCTCTCTGCCGACGATGACAAGGACAAGGCAGGGGCAAAGGAAGACGACGAGCGGGAGAGTCTCAAGCAGCTACTGGCGTCGCTCGATCCCGGGTCGCTGGCCATTCCCACCACGGAGGAGCCGCTGGTCATGCAGTTGCCGCCGACGGACAAGGCCAAAGGCAAGTCCAAGCCCCGGCCCAAGAGCGGGGGAGGCGCCGACGAGAGTAAGAAAGATCGCAGCCGGGCCTCCACGCTGCCCTCCGTTCCTGTCGTCACCGTCAGCAGTAGCAGCAGCAGCAACATCAGCACCAGGGAGAAGGAGAGCAGTATGGAGCTGGACGACCGGGTGAAGCTGCTCGAGGAGCGGGAGAAGAAGCTGCTCGAGTGGGAGGAGCAACTGTTCAAGGAGGAGATGGAGCGTGACGCCGAAAGAGATCGCGGCGCGCTTGAGAAGAAGCTGGCAGAGGCTGACGGGAGGGTCCGGGTCGCGGAAGAGCTCGAGCGCGAACTGCGGCTGCGGGAGGCCGCCGTTGCCGACCGGGAGCGGTCGTTGGAGGCAGAGCTCCGTTCGCTCGAGGCGGAGATCGAGAAGCGCCTCAGCGAGAAGGTCGAGCAGGAGATGCGCAGAGGCTTCGAAGCCCGAATGCTCATTCTTGTCGACTGGGAGGAGCGCCTGCGCAAGCAGGAGGCTGAATTTCGCTTGCGGGAGGTAGCACTCTGCTTTTTTATTCTTATAAGCTTATTGTGTCTTGATCTTTCATTCTATATTGTAGTTGTTGTACTGAAGAGCGGCAAACAGGTGCACCGCCTGGGTCTGAGCAGTTTGGCCCGCTACGACGAGCTGATGAAGATCGGACCTGACCAGACAGTCCTTATGCAGAGCTACGTGCGACGCGCCTTGGCCCGCCTCCGCGTCCAGCGCGCGCGTACGCAGACTCTTGCTATCACTTCCCTCTCCCAAGTGTAGGGCAGCCAACCTCACTCCCACGATCTGCTTGCCGCGTGCCGCATCAGTGGGCGACGGGACGGGCAGGGATCCCGTGATGAAGCAGCTCAAGAACAGGGCCGGCACGCTGAACGAGATCGTCAAGTCCGAGACGGCCTACGTGCAATACCTGAGCGTGCTGATGGAGGTCTCCCTCCCCCTCCCGCTCTCTCCATGTATGGGTGTTTGTGTGTGCGCGGGTTTCGGGTTCATTGGGCCTCACCAGTTCGTGCCATGTCCGGAGGCAGGTGTTCGCGTTGCCCATCCGGCAGAAGGGCCTGCTCGGGCTGGAGGACCAGCTCTGCCTGTTCGCCAACATCGGCAGCGTGCTCTCCCTGCACCGGCGCTTTCTGAGCGACCTCAAGCTGCGCCACGAGGGCTGGTACGCAGCTCCTCTCGCGCGCGCTGCACGATCAACCCATATCTCACTCGACGCGCAGGCCAGGGCAGCAGCTGCTCGCAGACCTCTTCGCCAAGTATCTGGTATGCTCTCAGATTGGCGGGTTTTATGCGGACAAAACTTCCTAACGGATTGGTTGGTGGTTGGTCGGGGGAGCAGAAACTGTTCCACGACGAGTACTCGATCTACGTGTTGTCCTACCACGCCTCGATCGAGCTCCTGCACTCGCTCAAGGCTACGCAGACAAAGACCGCCTTCTCCACCTTCATCGAGGTAGCTCCCAGGCCACCTGCCCCCCCCCCCCGGCGCGCGGCTAAGCGACGCGCCATTAGAAAGCGCAGGCCAAGAGACGCAAGCAGCTTAGAGGCCTCGACCTATCGTCATTCTTGATCATGCCCGGTATTTATGCCCCCTAATGTTACCCAGCTTGGGCGTGAATTATCACCTAACATAGTTGTATGCAGTGCAACGAATCCCGCGATACCAGATCCTCCTCGCGGTACGCGAGTGCTGTTCTCTCTCTCTATGTGGGTGGCTTTATGTGCGTGGGGGGGGGCATCCGTCTCACCGCCCTGATTCATGTTTACCGGGTCGTGTACGGCATGTAGGAGGTGCTCGCCAACACGCCCGAGGGTCGCGCCGACCTGCCCAACCTTCGTGTCGCACTGCAAAAGGCAGGTCTTAAGAAGGCGGTCTTGCTGTCACAAAAACCGTGCTGCTCACTCATGCCGTACCTGTATGTGTGCAGATCAAGGGACTCAACGAATCGCTGAACGAGAAGCAGAAGGAGGCGGACCTACTACGACGCGTGCAGGACCTGGAGCGGAAGAGGAGCGAGAGGCAGGCGCCCCTCAGGCGGAGCAAGTCGATGCGGGCTCTCCTCTTCTCGCTCTCCAAGCGCCGCGGCAGCCTCACCGACGTTGAGGGTGCCCAACCCCAACCCAAGCTCTCGGGGAGCGCCATCCAACGGTACGCCCTCCTCTCCTGCCCCCCATACGCTCACTCAGCCACGGTGTCCCCCTCCCCCGCCCATGCAGGCAACCTAAAGTTCGGGCCGAGCCTGGGAGCCTGCTCAAGGTGTTCGTGCATCAGGGAAAGAATCTGTCGACAATCGGGGACGACTGTACGTGTCTGTGACAGAAACTCTCCGTCGCGTGCATCGTTCGGAGGAGGTGACGATGGGGCGAGGGGTGGGGCTTATGCAGCGCGAAAGTTGCCGGACCCTTACTGCATGATCACGCTGAGCGGCCAGATGCTGCGGACGCCAGTGGCCGAGAAGACCTCCGATCCGCAGTGGGGCCAGGACTTCACCTAGTACTGTCCCCTCCTTGCGGATTGCTGCTCTGTGTGTACTGACGAGCGACGCTGGTGGCGCGCGGGCAGCAACGTGACAAACGTGAACGACAACCTGTGCGTGACGTGCTACGATTGGAACGAGTCTGCTCGGAGTCAGCCATTGGGCTACATCGAGCTGCCCTTCTCCGTAATCGCCGAGATCGCGCAGGGCACCGCCCAATGGTGCGCGCCTCTCCAGCGATCTGTCGTGTTGCGCGAAACGCTTACCGACGCAACTGCGCGACCTGCAGGTTTCGCTTGCTGCCGCCGAAGAAGCAGAGCTTCGCTTCGGTCTCGAACCAGGCGTCGCCCCCGTCGGTGTCGGCGCCCACCTCGGCGTCTGCGCAATCTGCCTCGCTGGCCGTTCCCTCGGGCGGGCTCTTGTCAGAGCCGCTACGCAGGGGCCGAGCGACTGCACCGCCGGCGCTTCAGCTGTCTGCGCTGCCCGCTGCGGAGGGGATGACCTCGCCCGGAGGCGTGCGCCCATCGCCACGGCCGCGCAGGGCTACGCCCTACTCGGTGGTGCCCTCCAACGAGATGAGCTTGTCGGGTGTGCACGGCGTCGAGGAGTGGATGGCCGAGATGGAGGTGCAGCTCTCCTTCGTTCTCCACAAGATAGACACCGCCCACACCGACGTGCAGAGCAGCCCGCGCTGCGGCGCCATCGCCTCCTGATCTTGTAGCCAAGGAACCTGAGTGTGCTCTTGGTATGTAAAACATTCGACGCTATTGGGTTAGCAACATATTTGAAGTGTTTGGTAAGGATCGCGTGCACCGAAACAATCGACGGATTTATCTGGGATTTCCGTTTCGCTTTTCCGCGACGGGTCTTGCGGAAGAGGACCACAGGGCACAACTCACATTTCGAATCATTCTAATCCTCCCCCAAGTTAAAGCGCCTTCACCTGAACTGTAGGCGAAGGGGGAGACACCTACAGAGAAGAGGGAACGAAGATGAGGGCCGTGCGTGGGTTCCGCCATTTCTTCGGGTCGAGACGAGGTGGCCATGGAAGCGGCATCACATCAGACAGGAAGGATGGACCCATCGGCGAAATGTCGGACGATGAGGCCAGCTCGGCAGCTACTGCACATGGGAAGAAGCTCGTTGGCGATATGGAAGATGAGATTGATGTAGACAACGAGTGCTGCATCTGTCTCATCGATATGGAGGAGCGTAAGTTCAGAGGCAAGATGGATTGCTGCGATCACGTCGTGTGCTGGTGCTGCATTCAGGAATGGGCCCAGACGAGTCGTAGCTGCCCCATCTGCCAAAGGAGCTACATCAAATGCAAAAAGACTACACCCAAACTCAAGAAGGTGCAACTTCTTCCTCTTCTTGTTTCTACGTCTCCCTTTTCCCCTCCTTCATTCACCAGACCTGAATGTCTCATCCAGTCTCGTTGCATTTTCCCCCCACAACCCTGCCACTACAACATTTGCACAAATCGATTTGCGCGTTGCCGTGTTATCGCCCTGCGCTGCAATACGCAAATACGCGCGTGTATTACATGAGAGCTCACCCCTCTTCTTCATCTTCTTCTTCATGTTCCGTTGTCTCCTTCCCTACGCAGGGCCGAAAGCACACAAAACCGAACGCGAACGGGGGCAAGGCGAAGAAGCAGCGGAGCCTGTGGGAGAAGGTGGGCGGCAGCATCATCGGCAGACGATTCCGCAGCGCGCGGCCGTCGCCACCGTCCGCCCAGCCTTCCTGGAGCGACATGGGCGACGAGGGCGACGACGTCGACGCGGGCGAGGAGGAGGTCATCATCGGCAATCCCATGCGAGACTCCAGGAGCGACGACGAGGCTGGCGCCGCCGCCGCCGCCGCCGTCGCTGCCGCCGTGGTCGTCGGTGGCAACGCCAACGCCGGCAACAGCGACAGCGACAGCGACAGCAGCAGGAGGAGCCACGCAGATCCGGCCAACCCGGATAACGTGGTGGTCGACAACGACGAGGTCGAGGAGGAGGTGGAGGAGGAGAACGACGCCATCGTCGTCAACGTCGTCAACGACGACCACCCACGAGAGCCGGAGGAGGAGG
>JANDJZ010000564.1:0-10198 GCA_027943245.1 Acanthamoeba sp. SK_2022b | reverse complement strand
CTCGACAAGCGTCTGAACAAGTAAGCGCGCTAGGCCTTGCGCTTGTGTGTGTGTGTGTGTGTGTGTGTGTGTGTGTGTGTGTGTGTGTGTGTGTGTGTGTGTGTGTGTGTGCAACGATCTCACCTTGATCCATGTGTGGTGTGCAGGTACGTGCTGATCCTGTTCGTGATCAACATGCTCATCAACTTGGGCATGGGCGTCGGCGGTGGCCTTTTCGATTACTACTACGCCGAGGACAGTCCCTACCTCACCGTAAGTCTGCGCCAGAGTCGACCAACCGCGCACATGGCGCGCGACACCATGATGTTGACCTATTCACCGAAATGGCTCGCGTCGTGCAGGCCGATCCCGATGGGCCGTGGGTTGCGGGCGTGAAGCTCTTCTTTGCCTACTTTGCGCTGCTGTCCTACCTCATCCCTCTATCTCTCGTCGTGTCTCTCGAGCTCGTCAAGGTGCTCGCCCGACCATTCTAATTTTTTTTCCCTCCTCAATTTAAATTTAATTTCTGAATTACAATCCAAATTATTTTATTTAAATTATTTTTCTCGTTTGCTGCCTGGCCAGGTCATCCAAGCGCGGTTCATGGAGTGGGACTACGAGATGAGCACCGAGCGGGGCCACATGACCGTGAAGACCTCCAACCTCAACGACGAGCTCGCTCTGGTAAGCGAGACGACGCGCTCTCGCGGCGTGCGCGCGCGTGCGATCGTTCGATGCTCATCGCGTGTGAGCGCATGCAGGTCCAGTACGTGTTCAGCGACAAGACTGGCACCCTCACCGAGAACCAGATGGACTTCAGGAAGTGCTCCATCAACGGCCGCGCCTACGACAACGCCGGCGAGGGCGCGCTCCGGGGCATCATGGTATGGTGGCGCGCGCGTGCGTGCGTGTGCGCTGGGTTTAACGTGATGCGCGCGTCCGTCAGGATGTCGCGGGCAAGCAAGAGGCCAAAGAGATCTACGACTTCCTGATCGCGGTCGCCGTGTGCCACTCGGCCGTGACCGACATTCACCGCAAGACCAAGGGTTCGCTCCTCGTGTTGTGTGTGTGTGTGTGTGTGTGTGTGTGTGTGTGTGTGTGTGTGTGTGTGTGTGTGTGTGTGTGTGTTGTTGTTGTTGTTGTTGTGTGGTGTTGACCGGTTGTGTGCTGCGTGATGGCAGAGCTCATCTACAAGGCGTCTTCGCCCGACGAGGAGGCCCTGTGTCGCGCGGCCAAGGACAACGGGATCGTGTTCATCTCGCGCTCCACCCAATCGATCACCGTTCAGGTCAACGGCGCCGACATCGTCTACGACGTCCTGTGCAGCATGGAGTTCACCTCCGACCGTCGGCGCATGTCGGTCGTGGTCCGCACGCCCGAGGGCGAGCTCAAGCTGCTGACCAAGGGCGCCGACACCATGATGTACTCCCGCCTCCGTGACGGCGACGACGAGCTCAAGGAGAAGACCCTGCAGGACCTCGATGTCTTCTCCAAGGAGGTGCATGCTCTCCTCTCTCTCTCTCTCTCTCACGACACACACACACACACACACACACACACACACACACACACACACACACACACACACAACTGCACGCACACACTGATTGCTTGGTGTACAGGGATTGCGTACGCTGGTCTACGGCGAGCGGAGGCTGACCGAGGAGGAATGCCGAGCATTCCTCGAGCAGTACAACGAGGCCGCCACCCTCATGGATGGCCGCGAGGAGGCCGTACGTTTGGCCCATGCCCATGCTCTCGCCGAGACGGGGAGGAGGTCGCCTGACGTTTTCGTTCTTTTCTTCTCTCTTTCTTTCCCTCCGGTGGCTCTGCCCCTGCAGATCGATAGCGTGTGCGATGAGTTTGAGCGAAACCTGAGCATCATCGGCGCGACGGCCATCGAAGACAAGTTGCAGGACGGCGTGCCCGAGACCATCGCCTACCTGCTGGAGGTCTCTCCTCACCTGTCCCACACAAACACACGGAGCACTTTTATTTTTTATATTTTAATTTTAATTTTATTTTTTGGCTCACCGTCTTGACGCACTTGTGCGAGCAGGCGGGCATGCGCGTGTGGGTGATCACCGGCGACAAGCAGGCGACGGCCATCAACATCGGCTACTCCTCCCGTCTGCTGAACGGCGACATGGAGGTGCGTGCCGCGCGCGCGCTATGCCTCATATCTCAGCACGCACACGCGCGCGGGTGGAGAGAGCCTGACCTCGCTGTGTCCCGCGTGTCGACAGTTGATCATCATCAACGCCGAATCGACCGAGGAATGCCTGCAGCTGCTGACCCAGCACCAGCCCACCGCCGATGACGACGGCACCGTCTCGCGCAGCGCCTCGTCGACGGCACTCGTACGCACGACCCTCGTCACGCTGTGCAGTCTGTGTGCGCGTGCGCGCGCGCGTGGTGTGTCCATATTAGTATAAATATTGTCCATTTTATTTTATCTATATTTTCTATAACGTGATGTTGAGGTTCGTCAGGCGTGCTTACTTGTTTGTTTGTCTGTTTGCGTGTCGTTTGCACCGTTTGCGCGCACTCTTCTTTCTCCATCACCAAGGAGAACGTTGACCGTCTCTCACTTCACTCGCAGAAGCGGAAGCGCGCCCTCGTCATCGACGGCGGCAGCATCAAGTTCGCCCTCAAGGACCACCGCACCCTCTTCTACAACCTCGCCCGCAGCTGCCACTCTGGTGCCCACCCTAATAATATTTATTTGTTTGTTTGTTTATTTATTTTTAGACAATTAATTTGTTCACAGAATTAATTGCAACTTGGTCAATTAAATATCTATTATTTTAATTTTCGAAAATAATTAACGCGGTAATTTTCTTTTGCATTTTTTTCGCGCAGTGATCTGCAATCGTGTGACGCCCCTGCAGAAGGCCAAGGTGGTGCGCCTGATCAAGGAGACGTCGAAGGAGGTGTGCCTGTCGATCGGCGACGGCGCCAACGACGTGGGCATGATCCAGGAGGCCAACGTCGGCGTCGGCATCTACGGCAAGGAGGGCAACCAGGCCGCCCGCGCCTCCGACTTTGCCCTGCATCAGTTCCGCCATCTCAAGCGACTCCTCTGCGTCCACGGACGCTACTCCATGATCAGGCACGCACTCACGCACACACGAACATCTTTTTATAATTGATTTTTTCCAATTATAAATTTAATTCATAATTATTTTAATTCAACAGGAACGCGTTGATCATTCACTACTCGTTCTACAAGAACGCGGCCGTGTTCCTGGCCCAAGTGTGGTTCGGCATCTTCTCCGGCTTCTCTAGTCAGGTGCCCCCTCCCTCCTCCAATGTGTTGTTGCGACGCTTGTCTAATACGCGCGCGCGCGCGCGCGCGCGCGCGCGCGTGTGTGTGTGTGTGTGTGTGTGTGTGTGTGTGTGTGTGTGTGTGTGTGTGTGTGTGTGTGTGTGCTGTGTGTAAAAGGTGTGTGTGTGCTGTGTGTGTGTGTGTGTGTGTGTGTGTGTGTGTGTGTGTGTGCGTGTGTGTGTGTGTGTGTGTGTGTGTGTGTGCGTGTGTGTGTGGGCAGACGCTATACGACGATTGGGTGATGACGTTCTTCAACATCCTCTTCACGGCGTGGCCGCCCATCGCCGTGGCCGTGTTCGAGACGGACATCTCCCACCGCGTCATCGAAGCCGTACACCCCCCTCCCCCTCTCCCTCTCCTCTCTCCTTTCTTCAACGAATTGTTGCTCACAACACACAACACACAAAAAATACACACAACAACAGAACCCGCACGTGTACCAGCGGGTGCAGAGCAACAGCGTCTTCACCATGTGGAGCCTCTGTGGCTGGTTCGCCGCTTCCATCTACCACTCGCTCGGTAACCCCCTCCCCCAAACTCGTGTATTGTGTGTGTGTGTGTGTGTGTGTGTGTGTGTGTGTGTGTGTGTGTGTGTGTGTGCGCGCGCGCGCGCGCGCGCGCTCACATGCGTTGGGTGTGTGTGGCAGTGATCTTCTTCGGGGCCTACTTCCTGTGGGACGACGGGCTGCAGGACCCGGCAGGGCTGGACACGGGCTTCTATTCGATGGGCCACGCCATCCTCTTCGTCGGCATCATCGTCATCTTCCTCAAGCTCTTCCTCCACGTCAAGTGCGCCCCTCTCCCATCTCCTCCTCTTTCTCCTCCTCCGCCGCCGCCTCATTCACTCCCTCTCTCTCCCCGGCATGATGAAAGCGTTTTCTGATCGCGCGTTTTGTTGTGATGGGGCAGCAACTGGAATTGGTTGGTCCACTTCACCGTGTGGGGCAGCCTCTTCCTGTACATTATCCTCGTGCTGGGCGAGGGCTCGGTCATCTACTTCTTCCCCAACCAATTCTTCGTATTCTGTACGCTTTTTTCCCCATAATTTTTTTTATTTTATTTTATTACTATTGAATTTTTCCCCGATTTTTATCCTTTTCGTTTGCGATTCGCTGTGGCCGACCAACTGACGTGTGCGCGTGGTGTCCCGCGCAGTCCACATGTGCGGCATGCCGATCATTTATTTGTGGGTGCTGTTGGGAACCGTGGCCTGTCTCCTCCCCGACTTCCTCTATGCCTAGTACGCACGCACGCGCACACGCCCACATCACGCACGCGAGCTTGTGCTGATGCCGCTTTGCGTGCGACACCACAGCGTGCAGCGCAACTTCTTCCCGGAGCCTTGGCAAATTTTGCAAGAAGAGGACCGCCTTCTCCATAAGCGTCACCTCAAGTCAGCCAAGACCTACGGCTCACTCGGCAGCGGTACACAGCGCTCCTCTTCTATTATCATTTTAATTTTCGAATTATTATTAAAAAAATTGAATTATTATTTTGTACCAATTAATTGATAAAAATGATTATAGACCACCCGGAGTCGTCGCCGGCGCCGATCCAGGACGCGTGGGCCAGTACGGGCTCGGTAAAGTCGGGCGCCAAGGGCGGGTCCAGCAGCTACCGCCGCCTCGAGGAGCCCCTCCTCGCCAGCTCCAGCAGCGCCTTCAACGACTCCGACTCAGACAACTGAGCAGCTTACCCACTCCACCAGCCCACCACCGCAGTCTCGCCCTTGCCGCCGGACAACTTTGCTGGTCTATTTTTTTTAACTGGACAACGAAATGTTTTTTGTTTATTTATTTTTAAAATCTTTTTCGCCAGTTCGTGTGTTGGTGGCGCTTGTTGTTCGTGGCGGTCGGTCGCGCGCGAGTTAGTAGACGGCCCCGATGGACGGTGGCGGGGCGTCCGTCACCTGAGCGGCAGGCTCGCTTGGGGCTTGGTGGACGACCAACACGGGCACAGTGGCTTCGTTTACGCATCGCTGTGAGACGCTGCCCAGCAAAATCCTGGACCACCACCATGATGTTCATGAGAGATCCACGCAGTGGCATGTGTGAGGTGGCCTACCCTTGTAAGGTGCCCAGGCCACGCGATCCGACGACGATCATGTCGGCTTGGCAAGTGTCGACATAGTCCAGGATTGTCTGTGCTGTGTCGTACGCGGGCGTTGCGATCGTTTCGTGCACGATCTGCTCGGCATGGCCATGACTGTGAAGAGCGGTCGCGCAAAGCAACCCCAAAACAGTAGACGTACATGCCGCTCGGCGAGCGTGTCACTGAGAGCTTTCATGACCAGCATGGCGTCGTGTAAGCGAGCGCCCGTGATGCGCTGGACAGTCTCCTCCGTGAGAAGCAGCTCCGGCAACTGCTCGGATATCATGAGCACTACCTGACCACATGTTTCGTGGGTGAACATTGCGTGGAGTAGTGTGGGGAAAGAGGCGTGGGGTCTGTGGTTGATCATTCAGCTCACCACAGAGTCTCTGTCTGGTTGAAGGAGTTGGAGAGTGCGGTCAAGGGCGCGCTTGGCCGTGGGCGAGGAGTCATAGGCCACCAAGAACTTCATAATTGGCTTCTTTTTTCTTCTCGGTTCTTGCTTTCCTGTTGTTCGTACGTGGTATCATCATGAATATCTTGTTGCCAATAGGCAGTGGTTCAAGACTGTGGAACTGTGCAGTGGTCAGGTCAGGGAACTTGGCGAAAGGACGTCCACATTTCGACGACGTGAGGAAAGCCTGATTGGCCCAGGACTTAAATAAAGATCAAAGCGCTGAAATTCACCACGAAACTCGCCGAAGCTAGACTCTGTCTCTTGCCTAAACAACTTCAAGGTGGCGTGCGCGACCTCTTCATCATCACTCTTCACTTTAAACTCACTACACCACAGCACCAACCTCCATGAAACCACTCCTGTTCCTCCTCCTCGCCTTGCTCGCCTTCGCCGTCGCCTGTGCCCTGGGCCAGGCCTCCGCATCACCCGATCTGGCCACCAAGGAAGACATCGAAAAGCTCCTCAACGTGCGGTTCCCCTCTCTTTCCCGCGCGTGTAGTCGCGTATGTTCACAGTGTTGTCCTCTCCCGTGCAGATGACCATTCCCGACTCGGAGTGGAACAAACAGGTTGGACTCGACCCGTCGCCCGCGGTGCTGTTGGGTTCCGTACCGGTCGATTACGAAAACACGTCGCCCGCCTCCAGCCTTCGCCCCTTCGCCTTCGTTCTCTTGGGCTCCTCGTTGTCGTTCTTTTTTTAAACGCCTATTCTATTCTACAGCTCAGTGTGGATAGCCGCACTATCATCTAACTGTCTTGTTCAAAGCTTGTTTTCTACTCTTTTCTTGTGAATTAAAATGTTCATATTTTTTAAATTAACGCCTATTTTGTGCAATGGTTGCGCAAAACTCGTATGTACATGGGCAAGTCGCCAAGCTTGCTTTTCATAGGCCTGTTGCATTGTATTTGGTGGTGGTTGGTTTGGGATGAGCCGCCAAGCCTCCTCTGGTTCATCAGTGGTTGTCCTTGCCAAAGAAGGAGGACCAGAAGTGGGTGATCTTCTTCTGTGGGTCGTCCGTCCCGCGCGGGCTGATGTCGTCCCTGCTGCCTCCCTCCGCAACGGACGAGCCCGTCCGCTCGAGCATCCGCGGTCGCTGTCCCTCCTCCCCCTCCCCTTCGCGATCGTCGTCGCCTTCGTTCTTGTCTTCGTCGTCTTCGTTCTTGTCGTCGCCTTCGACCAGCGAGCGCAGGACGCCCACCCCCTTTGTCTGCTTGATCACCTCCTTCGCCATGCTCATCCGCTTCAAGATGTCCTGCAGAGTTTCGATTGCCTGCGAGTGAGCCGCCGCCCACGTGTCGTGTGCTTGTGTATGCGCGCGGGGGGGGGGAGCGTGTGCGCACCTCCTCGACGAGCTCGTGGACCTTCTGCTTGATCTCGAACGGGAACGGGATGTTGTTGGCGTCGTTGAGCTCGAGGTAGTGCAGCTCCTTGGACGACAGCGCAAACACGTGGGCCGTCTCCAGCAGCAGCGACTCGTCGGCCGCCGCGCCCTTGCCCTTGCTGCTGCTGTTGTCCATCTTCTGGATGTCCGCCATCGACAGCCTCTCCTCCATATCTGCGCCCACCGACATTGCAGCGAGTCAGACACGACACGACACGACACGCACGGCACGGGGGGGGGCGTGTTTACCGGTGGGGGTGTACATGGCGAGGACCTGCTTGACCTGGAGGGAGTTGAGGCGGGGGATGACCTCCTGCCGCAGCTCCTCCGACTCGACGATGAGCTTCTTGGGCATCATCAGCAGCGTGATGATCTCGTGCAGCGGCTCCAGCTGCACCTTGGCGTTCTGCGCACGCACGCACGCACGCACAACACACACACACACACACACACACACACACACACAGTGAGCACTGGGCCAAGGAAAGCGATGCAGCCATTGGAAGGGAGGGGGGTTACCTCGAGCCAGAGGCCGCCCTCCTCGATGATCCAGCTCTCGAGGTTGGCCAGGTGCATTTTTATGTCGACAGCCTTGTCGACGGTGCACAGCTGGCGGACGAGCAGGATCTCGTTGAAGAGGGTGGCGTTGATGAAGTGGAACACCTGCGCGAAGAACTTCTGGACGAGCGACAGGAACACGAAGTTCTGGACCAGGCCCAGCAGGTACTTGGACAGCACCTCCTTCACCGGCTGGATCGTGTTCATCGCCCTGCGCACAACACCCACGCACACGCACGCACGCACACACATCAGACACACACACATCACACATCACACACACACACACACACACACACACACACACACACACACACACACACACACACAACAAAGCGCAGGCAAAGAGGGATACCGTTGGGGAGAGCCGGCGAGGTTGCGGGGCGAGGCGAGGCTCTTGCCGAGGACGCACTCGTGGAGCGTGTCGTTGAGGTCGGCGTAGGCCCGCTTGAGGAGGAGCGCGTAGACCTTGGTGACGAGCTCGCCCAGCTGCCGCTTGAAGGCGGCGGGCGTGGCGGTGGCGCGCCGGATGCGTTCGGGGGACACAGCGAACTCGTGCGCCTCGTCAAAGTCGTCGAAGCTGGTCACGGCGTACAGCTCCTCTTCGTCTTCGCTCTCCTCCCCCTCCTCCTCCTCCTCTTCGCTTTCGCTCTTTTCGTCGTCGCTGTCGTCGTCCAGCTCGGCGCCCCGCCGGCGCTTCTCGGCCTTGGACGCCTTCTTCAGCTCGGCCAGCCTCTCGCTCACGAGGTGGAACAGCGTGCACACATTGGACAGCCAATATCTGTAGACACACATGCACAGCGTGATCCACACATTCCACACGTGAGTGAGTGAGTGAATGCTTGGAATGTGCGCAGAGTCACAATGAACGGCGCGCACATGACGATCTCGATCTCGCCTGCTATGTTCTTCTGCACGGCGCGGTACAGCTCCTCGACGACCAACGCCAGAACGTCATTCCGGCCGTCGGCCTTGCTCTTGTGCGCCTGCGACAAAACCAACGACACGCGATTGATCAGACCGTTAAGAGTCAACACTGCCAAAGTGCGCCAATCGCGGCGGCTTACCTTGTCCTCGGGCCGGGCGAAGATCTGCCAATGGGTGAAGAGCGAGTAGATGATCAGGGCCGGCGCGGGGACGCCCGACACGAAGCCCGGCTCGAGATCGGACAAGAGGAACTTCACCATCTGCTGCGACGTCGGATCCCTGCGCAAACGAAAGTCTTAGTGGACGTCAAAGAGGAGAGGGGGGGGGAAAAAGAACGAAAAACGAAGCCAAGGGAAAAGAACGAAGGCGAAGAGAAAAAGGAAGGGCTTACCGTGGGTCCGGGAGGAGGGTCATGATGGCCTCGTTTTCGAGGCCCACCAGCGAGAACTCCTGGTCGCGGTACTTCCTCTGGAGCTTCTCGATGAGGTCCCTCTCGATCTCGCGCCGCTTCTTGGCCTTCTCCGACTCGTCCTTGCTGTGCTGCCGCGCCACGGCGGCCACCTCGGACGACGTGGCGGTCACGGGCAGCTCCGCCTGTTGCTTGGCCGCCACCTTAACCTTGGGGACGACCTCCTCTGTCGACACTTTACGCTGCTCGGCGCGTCGGTGGCCCGGCCGCCTGCCCTGGCCTCCTGCGGCCAGGCCGTCGGAAACCCGGTCGACAGACATGTCGGCCACCTCCTGCTGGAGCTGCTTGATCTGCTCCTCCTTTTGCCTGCGGCGCTCCTCGAGCTCGCGCGCCTTGTCCTTCTCCGTCTCGATGTCCTGCTCGATCCGCTTCATGAACGCCTCGCGCTCGTCTCTCTTCCTGTCGGCGACCCGAGGGCCCGCCTCCTCGGCCACGCGGCCCTGGCCTCCCGCGGTGCTGGTGACGTCAGCATCCTTGGGAGTGACGTCAGCAGCCTCGTTGGCATTAAACGACAGCTGGCGCGCGGTCGCGGTCGCGGTCGGGGCCGCCGAGGAGGTGAGGCTGCGTCGACGGCGCCTGTCCCGCTCGAGGTCGCTGCTGATGCGGCCGAGGGGCCGCTTGGCGCCGCCGGGCGAGGGCGTCGAGCTGAGCTCGTCGATGCTGGGCAGGCCCGAGTGGGACAGGTTCCCGCCCGTCGACGAGACGCGCGCCGCGCTCGAACGCGGACGCGGCGAGCCGCCGGAGGAGGCCAAGCGCGTGGGCACGTTCTCGAAGGAGATCGTCTTGATCGACGAGAAGTCGCTGATGCGCTTCTGCAGCGTTTCCATCTTGCGGCCGTCGGGCTTCGTCATCGGACTCCTGATCCTGTTGCGGAGCGTGTCAAGTCAATTAATGCAATAAAAGAACGAAAACGAAAAACGAAAAACGAAAATAAAACGAAAAACGAAAAAGAACGAACCGCAGCTTCTCGATCTCGCGGTGGAGTTCGTGAATCTTGGCCTCGTAGTC
>JANDJZ010000563.1:0-36532 GCA_027943245.1 Acanthamoeba sp. SK_2022b | reverse complement strand
CCTCGGTCTCGGCCTTGTTGTTCTTCTGGTCGTGGGCGTCCTTGGCCTCCTTGTCGAGCGACGACAGGAGCAGGTCGAGCCCGCTGCGGTGGTCAAAGGTGGCCACCGAGGCCACGCGCTCCATCATCTCGCGCCGGCGGTCGGCCGGGCTGACATCGAACGCCGCCGCCATCGTCGCCGCCCCCGCTGTGCCGTGCGTCGGTCCGCCGCCCACCACGCTGAAGAGCGAAGGCCGTTTGAAGTTGCGATGCGACACGGCCCACCTCGGCCTGGACGAGTCATGGCCGTTGCTGCTGCCGCCGCCCCCGCCGCCGCCTACGTGTCGCTCCGACGCCCCGCCGCCGCCGGTGGCCGCCAGGTAGTCCAGGTATCTCTGCCTGGTCGCGGCCCGCGAGTGCTTCCTCTCCTTGGGCTGGAGCGTGCGGTTGCGGGGCTCGTCGTGGGCCTCCTTGGTCTCGGCCTCGCTCCAGGTGCGCTGCGGAGGCTGGTGCTTCGCGCCGAGCTGCCTGGCCTTGCGCTGCTCGTCGCGCCGGTTGTAGTGGAAGCGCGAGTGGGTGTCGAGCGCGCGGGCCGACCTCCCGTAGCGCTGATGCTGATGGTGCCCCCGGCCCGCTTCGGCGTAGGCGAGCAGCGACTGCTGGGGCATGGGCCGGCCCGAGGCGCGGCTGCGGCGGGCGTCGACGTGGTCCCCCATCTGGACGAGGCCCAGCAGGTTGCCCTCGAGCTGCTCCCGGGCCATGCGCGTCAGGATGTCCACGACGAGGCTCAGCCGCCGGTCGCCTCGCCGCTCCTCGGCCTCCATGGACACGATGATGTCGCGGGAGCGGTGGCCGTAGCTCTCGATGTCGCTGCTGGAGCAGCGGCGCTGCATGTCGTCCTCGATGTTGTCGTTGACCTGAAGGAGCAGCTTGAGGGCACGACGCGCCTTGGCCTCCTTGGTCAGTTGCTCCTCCTCGCGGTCGCGCCACACCCGCACCACTTCGAACAGCTCGGCCCTCTCCCGCTCCAGTCGCTGGCGCTCTATGGCGACGCGCGCCCACTCGTCGTCTATCTCGTCCTCCCTCTCGTTGTCTTCCTCGTCATCCTCTTCGTCGTCGTTGTCATCGTCCACGTCTTCATCCTGAGCATCGATTGCAGCGAGGTCGTGATTGTCGTGGCCCCCCACCTTCTGGTGGCGGACCAGCCACAGGCGGGCGTCGCTGCCCGCGTGGCGCTGGAGTTCCGACGGGCGACGGGCCGCGCTGGTCGACCGACGCCCCTCGACCTGCGCGCCCGCGCGACGAAATGTGTGTTGAAGGCTCCGCCTCTCGCGCAGGTCGGCCTCGCCCTTGTGCTCGCGCTCCCAGTCGAGAGCCTCCTGCGGCGTCTCCTCGTCGCTGTCGCGCTGCTCGCCTACTTGCTGCTGTGGCTGCGGCTGTTGCTTCTGGTCTTGATCGGTGGCGCTCCCGCGTGGATCTGTGCGCTGCGTGCGGAGGTAGGCGAGGAGGGTGACGGATGGGCACGACATGCTGCGGCGAAACTGCTTGACGTGGCGTAACGTAGAGCGTTTCCAGCGGCTCTGTGGATCTACCGCATCGAGGACCGCAGCTGTGGTGGCGCGGACGGTCGATGGCGAGGCGCTGCTGGGCTCCGCAGCGATCAACACCTCCATTGGATTTCTTGTCCTCTCCTGACCGTTCTACGAGATGGGATCCTTAGGGTTGATGAAACAGGCAGGCAGGCAGGCAGAGAGAGAGCTGATCCAGCAAACACGTCGGCGTGCGCTGAGGTTGTGGCGGTGGTGTCACTTGTCTCGGTCGAAGCCTGAAAGCAAGTTGTGCGTCGATTCAGGGCAGGGCTGGCAGCACCAGCCATCTATTGCAGTGCCTGCTTGAGTGCCGCAGAGCGACATGAACGACTTGTACGTGATCTGAAACGGCGCACCTCGGCAAGTCAGCCGTTGTGAACGCCCAGTAGAACTAACAGGAAGCAGAGAACGACCCAGTCCGCACCAGGTGGCAATCAGCAATGTGTGGTCCTGCCGGGTCGTGCGTGGTGTCACGAGCGCAGGCCCAACACAGCACGGCAGGAATCCACCCGCACTCTCGTGAGCTCTGATTCATGAGGGTTCGAATCCGCACAACAACACAGCCCACTCAATCACATTTGATGGTGAAGCACCCAAGAATTGGTGCCCGGAAGGGAGCTTGAAATCGAGCTGAATGCTACCAACAACATGAGCGTTGCTGTTCGGGCGAGTTTTCTAACGGCGACAGAATCGGCGAGTCAGCGCCGGTAATCAGGGCACGTTTTTGATTCACTTGCACAAGCGATTTAACGGATGAAGGGATTCCTCGCTATCGCTTGCCTTTTGCTCTTTGGCGTCGTGGTACGCACCGGTAGCGCCTAAAACACGAAGGCTCCTTCAAATCCTAATGCTCGAGAATTGGATGTAAAATTAGGTGGCCAGTGGGCAGCAGCTGCCCATCCCCAAGAGGGCACCAGGCGTGCACCGGGGCAACCCGTTGGCTCCCATCCACATCACTGAGTTCGCCGACTATCAGTGCCCCTACTGCGCTAGTACACAGCCTGTCTCCTTATGTTTTGTGCGGTGCGCACTGACGCGTGACCGGGGCAGACTCGTACCCGGTTGTGGAGCAGGTGCTCAAGCACTACGGCCCGGACAAGATCTACTACACCCTCCACGTCTTCCCGCTGTGGCTCCACCGCCAGGCATTCATTGTTGCTGAGGCCGCTGGCGTCGTCGCCCTCAACGCTCCCCATCGTACGACCTCCCCCCCCACACGTTATCTCGAAAAGCTCGAACGCTAACGTCCTCGCCGCCAGGCTACTGGGAGGCTGCCTCCTTCTTGTTCGCCAACCAGGCCGAGTTCTACAACAACGCCTTTCAGAACAAGACCGCTGCCGACTTGTACGCCCTCCCCCCAATCAGCGAACATGTCGCACTGTCTACTCACATCACAAGTCGCATCGAAGGTATTCTATGCTGGCCAATTGGATGCCCAAGTTCGGTGTCAGTGAGTCCACCTTCTACGCACAGGTCGACAGGTACCCTCAACGCTTGCTTGTCCAAGTTGCGTTAGCGCCGGGTTCGCTCACCACTACTGCTCACCGACAGCGATGCCGTGTACGCCCACGTGGACGCTGACATCCACACGGGCATCATTCACCAAGTATACGAGACACCCACCTTCCTTGTCAATGGCTTCAAGGCCTTGCAGATCCCTGACAACGCCACCTTCGCCGAGTGGACCACCTTCATTGACTCTCTTCTTGCTCAGTAACGTCTTTTGGGTGTTTATTCTCTCAAAAGTACTACTAAACCGTGCTATCACATTGGTTCACTCACAACGTAGTTCATCAGCAGTGCTCAATAGATTTTGGTATGCTGTAATGGAGTGCCCAACGTCGCCTGGCCCGTCCAATTATTTTTGATTCAGGAAACCAAGCAAGAAAAGCGCAACAAGGGAAAAGCAAATCTGATCCCTGCGTAAGATAGATGTCGCTCAATGTGGTGAAGAAAGGAGTCCTTGGAAAGGACAAGTTCTTCTATCAAGCTATCGAGCTTTTGCTTCAGCCCGATGATCGAGATGGAGAAGAGAGCGAGGCCAAGCTTCGCGAAATGCTCAAGGAGAATCTTCAAGCACAGCATCGGCACAAGGCATCTGCCGGCGCAGGCCGGCCAACTGCTACTGCTGCTTCACGTCCAGGTAACATTGTCTCACTATCGTTTCAGTTACCCCCCCCCCCGCTGACTGCACTCACACTGGCGATGGCAGGCCAGGAGAAGCCATCATTCATGCGGTCGTTCTCGCGAGAAGAGCGCGGGCAGGCCAAGCAGTCGCAGCTGTTGCAGGCCAAGCTCAAGCCGCAGGCCACCCTGTGGACGCCCTCCACCAGCCTAGCCTCGCCCTCTTGGCTAAAGAACGTCAAGCGAGGTGCGACCCTTTGTTCACGCAAGTTTAAACGCCCTGTGCTGACTTGTTGTTATCGCCTGCCTGGCAGAGGGTGGCGGGCTCGTGAAACAGGAAGCTGAAGCAGAACAAGAAGACGAGATGACAGAAAAGGCGCAGGACACTCCTGATGATGATGAAAGGGTACCTCCGCGGACTGTCTCGGCAAGCTATAGGCTGCGCATTGACATTCCTCTCTGGCTAGGCGAAGCGAAAGTATGCCGAGTTCCAGCAACAGCAGGCACAGTACGGAGAAGAAGGACAGGCAGCCTCGGGTCACTCGTTTCCGCCAGGCAGTCCTGCATTCTCTTCTCCGGGCAACGATCCTTCCGGTTCCTCTCCGCCGAGCTCCCCGCCCAGCAATGCGATGCCTCCCCACAAGAAGGCGATGGTACGTCTACACACGGGTAGAGTAAGCTGCTGACTCTTACGGTTGGCAGCTGAGGCACGGGTTTGAAGCGCTGCTGACTCTTACGGTTGGCAGCTGGGCAAGAGCGCGGAGGGCATGGTGCACGCCCTGCACAACCGAGACCAAAAGATCAAGAAGAAGCTCAAGGAGGTCAAGAAGGCGAGGGAGGCCCGCAGCGTACGACCCACCTTTAACAAGTGAACACCACATTTTCCATTCTCTGGCTGGGTGGAGAGAAGCTCGACCCCCCCCTCTACTTCCCACCTGCATGTGTAAATACGGCTTCATCACGACCAATGAAGCTCAGCTTGCTTGAGAGCCAGCTGCCCGTGGCTCTCAAGCGCGAAAATTGCGCGCCAAAATGCTGTCAGCAGAAAACGCAGGCAAAATGCAGACGCCCGAGAGCCAATATTGGTTGGCACAACTCTTCATGCGCGTAGCTCCAATCCGTTCGAATTGCAAACAAGAGGTGAGCAAGTAGCACGATGCTGCAGCCGGACGAACGACAAGAGGAAAAGCAGACGATGCTGAAGCAGTGCGATGAATTGGAAGAGGTGCTGAGTCCAACTCTTTCGTTCTGATCTTGTCTGACAACGCAACGCAGTTGCTTGTAGATCGTGCTGAACGTACACGTGTGCTTCAATCTCAAGTGAGAGGTACCAGTCGTGTACACGCTATCTCGACAGGCTCTTACATTGCTCCCTTGCCAGACCTGACCGCCGACATCAGTAACAAGCAAGAAAGAATCGAACAGCTAGAGCAAGGTATGTTTTCTTGTTCACGATCGTAAAGCACTAGTGCTGATGCTTATGCGTTTAGGAAACAAGAAGTTGACTGCAGCATTGCAGCAACAGCAAGAGATGATGGCCTCCAACTATCGCTACGCTCCTACACTGGATGCGTTGCAGCAGCAGCTGAATGAGCAACGCATTCAAGCCCAAGAGGCAAGCAAGGTGAGATCTATTCCATTTCGTGAAGGTGTTGCCTTCTTTAAGCTTTGTGGCGTCAGAGCTTTGAAGAGATCAGGAGCCACTTAGAGGCAGCTCTGAAGGTCTGCCAAGAGAACCTTCGAGAGGCGCAGATCAGCGCTCAGGCTCAAGTGGCAGAGCTACAAAAGAGGCTCAATGTGGCGCAGCACGAACACGCAACCTCGTTGGGGTTGAAGGACTTTCACATCGATTCGCTTCTCGCCGAGGTTCAACGCCTGAAGAAGGCGCACGAGGAGTTCAGGAGCAAAGGTATGCATACGATCGCTCAGCGTCGTAGCTGATACCTTTGAATAGTGCAGGAACAGCTCTATGCTCTGGAGCAGCAGTCCGAGGAGAAGACGAGAGAACTGCAGCAGCAAAAGAGGGACCACGTCGCTGCCATCGCCAGTTACGATCAGAGGCTCCAGAGGGCGAGGATGCAGGTTGGTCTTCGAGCCCCGCTCCATTCTGATGTTCTCTGATCGGATCACTTGCTAGTATGAAGAGCACCTGCTGCAGGTTACCGCCAAAGTTGGCCGAGACGATGCACCACAGGAAGACTACTGGAAGAGGAAGCTGGCCACGCAGAAGGTACCTTTTCGCTCACTCCCCACCGTCCACGACTGTAACGCGAGTAGCGCGAGCACGACGCACAGATCGCGGACCTAAAGAGGAAGCTTGATGAACTGCAACTGAGTGCTGCGTCGGTCCGGCACGCCGCGGCATCGCCAAGCTCGAGCAGCCAACCATTCCGCAGCGGGCGGCAACCACGTATGGCCACCACCCTTGTACTCACCGGCACCAACCCGACGTAGGAAAACGAAAAAGAACCGGAAAAGCGAGCAAAAACAGCCACTATCCATAAAGGCTCAGATGAGCGCAACGCGCTCTGCTGCGCCCAATCTCAGTCTCATCTACCTGATATCATTTCTCGACCTCTTGGCTGTATCGTTAATAATCCCCATCTTTACCACGATTTACAAATCTCTCGATCTCGATCCGATTACGTTTGGTTTGGTTTCGTCTGTTTATGGCCTCGCCCAATTCTTATGCAATCCTGTCATCGGCCGGCTGAGTGATAGGCATGGCCGCAAAGCGCTTCTCCTGCTCTCCTTCATGGGCTCTGCCATAGGTATAACCTATTCCCTCTTCTTCTTTCTACTCCCGCCGTTTCATCAACACGCGTGAACAGGGTATCTGCTGCTGGGCGCAGCTACGACCGTATGGATGCTGTTCCTCAGCCGAGTAGTGGTCGGCGTGGTCAAGCAGACGCTCACCATTGCCCAGGCCTGGATCACGGACCACTGTACTAGCGCAGATGATCGCATGCGGGTACGCACGCTTGGATGCCTACTCTGAGGAATCGTTCGTGAGCGGTCACTCACTCCTAATGGTCCTCGCTTCCTCAGGCATTGGGACGCCTGCGCACGGCGATGTCGCTGGGCTTCATCGTGGGGCCGGCGGCCGGCGGCCTGCTCTCGGCACGCGTGGGCCAGATGGCGCCCGCAGTAGTGGCCGCTCTGCTCTACCTCGTGGACTTCTTCATCGTCTTCTTCTTTGTTGACGAGCAGCGACATCCGACGCCTCCACACGACGTTCGAAAAGGGAACGACATCAAGGGCAAGGAGAGGGCCGATGGCCAGACAGTCAACGAGGACGACGATGGAGCACCAAGTAAGGAGACGCAGACGGCCAAGGCTGAGGCCACCGGCGTCTTGCATCAGCTGATGCTCGTCTGGGAAGTGTTCACCAGACCCAAGGTGGGGCGTCTGCTACTGATCAAGTTCTTGCTCCACTTGGCCATGGCCATGGGCCGTGCCAACTTCGGGCTCTTCATGCTCGAGCGATTCGGCCTCGGTCCTGAGGTATCCTCTCACCACATCACGCACATCATCATCGTATCATCATTACCATCACACCACACACACGAGGGTCAGGCCCTAATGTAGGTGCGTGCGCAGGGTTCGTCCTACATGACGTCGGTGATGGGCGTGACGGGAGTGGCCACGGGGCTCGTCCATGCGCCGCTCACCCGCACCTTCTCTCACCACGCCCTCCTCGTGGCCGCTGGCGTGCTGCTCAGTCTCTACAACGCGGTCAGCGCCTTCACGACGTCGCTGAGCCTCTTCGTGCTGCTGCAGCCCGTGGCCTCCCTGAGCCACCTGGTCCTGTCCACGTCGGCGCTCGCCGCCTTCTCGCAGGCCTTTGACCAACGCGAGATCGGGCTCGCCATGGGCGTGGCCGGCAGCGTCAACAGCATAGGCGACATTCTGGCGCCTCTACTCGCCGGCGTCCTCTTCAACTTTGTGGGGCTCGGGGGACCCAGGGTCGTCTCGTCTCTCCTCATCTTTGTCGGCTTCTCTCTGTTTGTTGTCTTGCGTAGCGACAACCGCCACCCGCAACAACCTCTTCCTGTATCACCACCCTCGTCTTCATCACCAGTTTCGTCGTCAACAACACCGGCCGAACACAACAACACCAAAAGAGAGTAGAACAAGGCCATCTCTGTGAAAAATATTGGAAACATATAAATGGTTTTTTTTTTTTTTTTTGATTCGATTTGATTAAAAAATGATATTTCTGAACTGAATGGATAACCCACACCGAGAGCGCAACAGGGTCCGGTTGCTGGTGCTGGGCCACGCGGAAGCGGGTCTGTCGACCACCGTCGGCCACCTCGCGCACTTGGGCGGCGGGATACGCCCGGCCACGCAACGTAACGCAACAGAAGCTGGAGCCACAGAGCAGGCCTCGTCGCCCAAGTTGGCGTGGGCGCTCGAGTGGCTCAAGGCCGAGCGCGAGCGTGGCGCCAGCAGTGACGCGGCCCGGCTGAGCTTCGACACCGCCAGCCACCGCCTGGACATCATCGACGCTCCGGGCCACAAGGCCTTCATCCGAGGCCAGGTCCTCGGCACGTCGGCAGAGGCCGATGTGGCCCTCCTGGTGGTGGCCGCGCCGCGCGCCGCCTTCGACCTGGGCATGGGGACCAACAACAAACAAGGGCTGACGCGCGTGCACGCTTGGCTGGCCTACGCCCTGGGCATCAGGCGGCTGGTGGTCGTCTTCAACAAGATGGACCTCGTCGGCTGGTCCGCGAGGCGCTACCAGGCCCTGCGGGGCGAGGTGGCGGCGCTGCTCAGGGTCATAGGGTATCGCCCCGAGAACGTGCCGTTCGTGCCCGTCTCGGGGCTCCACGGGGACAACCTGGCCGAGCGCGACAACTCGGCCGCCGACCGCATGCCGTGGTACACGGGGCCCACGCTGCTCGCGGCCATCACCAAATGCGACCAGCCGAGCGGGCGGCAGGTAGCGGAGAGCAAGCCCCTGCGCCTGCCGCTGCAGGACGCCTACAAGATAGCCGGCGTGGGCACGGTGCCCGTGGGCCGCGTCGAGAGCGGGGCGCTGCGACGGGGCATGGTGGTCGCCTTCGCGCCGACCAGCATCACCGCCCGCGTCGGGGCCATCGAGATGTTTCACCTATCGATGTGGGAGGCCCTGCCGGGCGACAACGTGGGCTTCACCGCCGAGAACGTGCGCGTGCGCGACCTCCGCCGGGGCTACGTCGCTGTCGACGTCAGACACGACGCGCCGGCCGAGGTCCAGGACTTCACGGCGCTCGTCGTCGTCGCCGCCGGCCAGCCGCTGAGCATCGAGGCCGGCCTCCGCCCGGTCCTGGCCTGCCACACGGCCCACGTGGGCTGCGTCGTCACTGAGCTGCTGGCCAGGCTCGACCGGCGGTCGGGCGCGACGCGCGAGGAGCGGCCGCGGGCCATCAAGCCCGGGGCGGCCGCCCTGGTGCGCCTGGCGCCCTGCCAGCCGCTCTGGGTCGACACCTTCATGGACCACCCCGCCCTCGGCCGCTTTGCCCTGCGCCACATGCAACAGGGAATCGCCATCATCACGGCCGTCACCCGCCGGCCCGTCGCTCCGCCCGGTCATGCCTCGTCGCCCTCATGTTCATCATCTTCATCATCATCATCTTCATCATCTTCATCTTCATCAACATCATTGTCATGATGACGCAACGACCGCACACTTGTACACACGTTTCGACCGAAGCGAGGCCATTGTTATTGTAGAGGGGGGGGGGCTCAGAACCGCCGCTTCTTGAGCGGAGCGCCGGCAAAGTCGAGATCGCCAAAGACCTCACCGAACCGATCGTTCTGGTGCCGTCGCTCCTCGTCCATGCGCCGCTCCTCCTGCACCTCGTCCGACCTAAGATGTGCGCGCGCGTCGCCCGACATGAGCACACGACACACGCGACGGCGAGGGGAATCGCACGAACCTTCGTGCGCGCCTGTAGCCGGTGTTGAGCTTCGTGGGGAAGGTGGGCATCATGTCGGGCGACTTGGGCATGGGCGACTCGGTGAAGTACGGGTGCTGCAGCGCCTGGTAGGCCGTGATCCGCTTCTTCGGGTCAAACGTGAGGAAACGCTTGAGCAGGTCCTGCGTGCCCAAACGACCACGACCACGACCACAAAGATGACCACCACCACAAATATGACCACGTCCACAAATATGACCACGACCACAAAGATAACGACGACAAAGAAAACAAGAACGACGACCAAAGAGTGAGGTCGTGAGGTGACGCGGGGCAGAGCGACATTGTTACCTGGCCAGCGTCGGACAGGAACTTGAACCTGGTGTTGATCATGTTGTAGTTCTGCTGGGGCAGCCCGGCGATGACCTTGGCGTTCGGCAGCTCGTAGTAGCCGGGCCTGCGCCACGCACACGGCGTCAGAGAATGGACCGGGGAGCGCCATCGAATGGTTGGGGGTTTGGGGGGGGGCAACGATGCGAGGCGTAGAGGGAGAGTCGGGAGAGGGCCCATACCATATCTTGTCGTTGGGCGTGCCCAGGAGGCGGCACATGAGCTGCAGCTGCTCGATTTCCGTCTTGCCGGGCATCACGGGCGTGTTCTGGAGGAGCTCGCCAAAGATGCAGCCCACCGCCCACATGTCCACTACACCAGCCAAAAAAAATAAAAATTAGTTTTATAACAGCAAAAAAATATAAAATACAAGAATTGGATATAAATTCAAATTATTATATACAAGAATTTAAATGAGTACCCGCTACTGTGTAGTCCTTGCAGCCCAGGAGCAGTTCGGGAGCGCGATACCAGAGGGTGACCACTGAACGTGTGTTTACACACACGTCGGGTGAGGAGTCGCGGCCACAGAGCCAGAGGCGCCGGATAGGCGTGTGTGTGTACCCTTGGGCGTCATGGGCTTGTTTGGCTCTCCGAAAATGCGAGCCAGACCAAAGTCGCACAGCTTGAGCTCGCCCTTGTTGCTGAACAGCAGATTGGACAGCTTCAGGTCCCTGTTCGACCCACCAAGCCGGTGTCAGCTCCACCACCGGCAGTAGTGATTTGCGAATTATTTTCAAAAAAACAATAATTAATCAATAAATAGTATTTGCGAATTACTATTATTAGAAGTATATTATAACAATAAATTAATAAATAAAGACAAAAATATAATAAAGGCCGTGCCTGTGGATGTAGTAGCTTCTGTGCAGGTAGTGGACCGCCCGGAGGAGCTGCATCATCAGGCACTTGACCTCGGCCTCGGTGAACGGCTTCTTCATGTTGTCGATCAGACCCGCGAGGTCGTGTTCCACGTACTCGAACGCCAGATACATGCTGCACGCGTACACAATGAGGTCGCCTACACAATGATGCGTCAATCATTGGAGAAGCGGGGGCACGTACGCGTCGAGCTGACGACCGACGGTGACGCCGAGAAGGCGCACGATGTTGGGGTGGTCGATCTCCTTGAGGATCTTGACCTCGCGCAGGCACGTGATGGGGATGCCGTCCTTCTCCTTCTCCATGCGCACCTTCTTCAGCGCCACGATCCTGTTGCTCCGCATGTCCCGCGCACGGTCTGTGCAGCCGCCCACATCGCCGCGGTCAGGCACATACAACACCACACGACACACACACACACACACACACACACACACACACACACACACACACACACACACACACAGAGAGAGAGAGAGAGAGAGAGGAAGCGTACAGACGACGCCGTAGGTGCCCTCGCCGACCTGTTCCAAGGTCTCGTACTGTTGGATGCGACGACAGGTGCCCATGAGCAGCGACTCGTCGATGGAGGCGCGGGAGGCGTGTAGGCTCCCGAACGGCGAAGATGGGTGAGGCGTGGTCGGAGCCAATCGTCCGCCGCTGGTCGGGGTGGGGGTGTGCCGCGACGAGGTCTCCCTTCGCGGCTGGGGCGGGCGCGTGATTTGGATGTGGGAGGGCGGTCGCGCCAACGTGGAAGATGAAGATGAAGATGAGGTAGAAGGGAGGGAGGGGGCGACAGGAGAAAGAAATGGCTGTGTGGATGTGCGTGAAGACGTGGTCGGGAGGGCGCTGCCGTGCGACTGCGTCCGCCTATGCAGGGTGCCGGTCGGCATGTCCTCTCTACTCCTCTTCATCTCCCTCGATCTCTCTCGTGCCAATCTTGGTCGAAAATGTGTTGCGAATTTGTATTTCTTTTTCTTACATTATTTTAAGGTGGCGGGCAACGTCCCCCACCCACACAACCGAGGCTCTTCATGAAGACGAGCCAAACCGCTTCTTGAACTCCTTCTCGAATACTTCCACCGTGTTCTTATCAAAGTTTGTAAATCGCACCTCATTCACCCTGCATCTCACGCCCACCCACCACCCGACGTCAGTCGTGCCCCCCCCCCCCAATGGCCGTGCCACAAGAGACAGACAGAGCGAGAGAGCAGAGGCCGTACGAAGATCTCGGGTTGGACTTGAAGAAGTCGAGCGTGGTCTGGATCAGGATCTGGGCGCACAGGTCCTTTGGAAACCTGTGATTGGACGCCAATGCCAGGTTGGTATGAGCTACGGGTTGTAGGGGAGAGAGGGGCATGTGAGAGAGGACAGGCTCCCGGACCTGAAGATGCCGCTGGAGATGGCGGGGATGGAGATGGACGCGAAGCCCAGCTCCTCGGTCTTCTTGAGGCTCTTCCACACGCACTGCCGTAGGAGCAGCTCCTCGCCCTCGACGCCTCCGTGCCAGATCGGGCCCACCGCGTGGATGACCTTCTTGGCCGGCAGCTCTCCCGCGCCCGTACTGCACAACGGTTATCACCGCCAGCAGCGTTCGCCACATCGTAGTCGCACGTATATACGTCAGCATTGACAACGACGACGACGATGTTGATGAAGACCATCGAGGGTCAACGTACACAGCGATGTCGCCGTCATGGACCTTGCCGTTCTCTTGGATGTAGATGTCTGTCAAGCGAGCGAGAGGGGAAGAAACGGCCGACCAATCAGAAAAAAGAATGAAAAACAGCGATACGCGGAGAGCTGGGCGATACCCGACTCGATCTGGATGATCTCGCCGCCGTTCTTGACGATGGCCCCCGCGAGGCCCGAGGCGTGGTCGAGCTGCTTGTTGGCCGCGTTGACGATGATGTCCACGTCCTCCTTCGTCATGTCACCTATTTATGAGAAAAAATGTTATTATATGTTGTTTGCATAACTAAAACTTACTGTACCCAAAAGTTAATCCAGAAGAAGATACAATGAAGCGAGGGGGGAAAGGATACCGCTGCGCACTTGGATGGTCTTGCCATCGGAGGTGCGGTGGGAAGCAACCACCTTGCTCTCCACGCCCACCAGGTTTCCGCTCTTGGGGTTCTGCGAAGACGACGACCACAAGGGCTCAGCGTCTCCTCCGCCACCGCCGCCCTGTTGCATCGACAGCGAAATCGCAAGCGCCAACTGCATGTCCTCGTCCATCTTCTTCTTTCTCGCTTCTCAGGCTTGTTTGCCTGCGCTTTGGTTGTTTCTCTCTTTTGTTGGTGGCCGTTCGGCGAACAATTTTTTCTCGTTCTGTAAAAAGAAATTCGAATATATTTTACTTTTCCTGAAGATTAAAAAAAATGTCAATCAGGAGTTTACGAGTCAGCATGCTGGACGGGGAGGGGCAGGCTGGCGTTGTAGGCAGCGTTGAGGGTCTCGACCTCGAGCCTCTTGGAGACGTAGAGCATGCAGTAGTTGCCGTACAGGACCGATCCGACGTAGTCAGGCAGGCCGTTGGCCTCAGCGTTGGCCACAGCGCCAGCGATCACGACCGACTCACGGCTCGGGTCGAGCACGTCCTGGCCGGCAGCATACTTGATGAAGCCAGCCTGCACGGCGAAGGAGAGACGAGTGGCGTAGAGCTGCATGATGAGGTCGTCGAGCTGGTTGATGGGCGTGCGCACGCAGTCGAGGTCCGTGCACGACGAGGCATCGGTCAGGTTGCCCAGCAGCTCGAGCGACTTGATGTACTTCACGTTGGTGGCCACGGCAGCCAGGGCCGACTGAACGGCGGCGACCTGGGCGGTGATGTTGGCCTGCAGAGCTGCGACTTGGTCCTTGAGCTGACCGTACGAAGCTGGCAGAGCGTTGGCGATCTGCTCCTGGACGGTCTGGGCCTGGGCGAAGCCCACGAGTGCGAGCACGATGACGAGGAAGGCGAAGTGGGCGCGCATGGCAAGTGTGGTTGTGGTTATAATAAATTTGAGATGTAGCGTGGGTCGAGCTTTTATGGGCCGCAGTGGACGGTTGTCCCACGGAAAAGTGGCGACATTGGTGAACAGACCACGAAGTCGTCTGGTCAACTTCAACTCCGAAGTCCCGCAAGTGGCGGAAGCAGACATTAGCAGGTTGATTTACCATCACACGCCAATGCCCGCACGTCAATCCGCGCTGCGGCAAGGCCCGCAACAACCCCTACCACACCACGCAACAGATCGCTGCTGTGAAACTGGCGAGTTAGTTGTTTACCCAAACTACCGTAGCTGCTGGTCACGATTACAGATCGCAGCAACATCGCAGAGGTCTCTACATGAGACTGTAGTGTCATCTGGAGCTCGGGCGGTATCGCCCCGCGGCACGACCTCCGATGACGTACCCAACTCGGCTGAAAGCGCACACTCTCCCGATCACTCAGGGGAGAGCGTAGACCTAAGCAGCACCCGTCGCGTACATGTCCAGCTTTGGGCCCTTCCTGTCACGTCCCAAGGTTGTTTTGGCAAACGAAGAACTCCCGGGAGCTGGTGAGGAGAACAGAGAAAACAAAGAGAAAAAATGTTTTCCAGTACCTGGGCAAAGTGGTGCCACCAAACGGTCACGTACGCGAAAGAAGAACAAAAGAAGACACAATGGCGTTGAATCTAGCGGTGCTTCAGCGATTGGACGCTAAGATCAACCAGATCTTGGCCACTGCTGGCCATGTTGCCCTGTACAAATTTCTTCCTGCCACGCAGGCCTGGGTACTACATTCACCATTTTTTTTATTTATTGACTTTATTTTTTTGTCAAGAGGCGAAACCGAAGCATAACTGAAAATAATAAATACTTTCAGTCCTCGCCCACTCTTTTTTGTCCTCTATATAATTATTTTCTCTTTTTTTTTATCGCAGGAGCGGAAGGAGGTGGAAGGCTCACTGTTTGTCGTCGAGCGAACCGAAGAGCCACAGCACACCATCGTCGTGCTCAACCGCATCAGCATCGAAAACTTTTGCGAGCCCATCACGCCAGGCCTGCAGGTGTGTGCGCGCGCACGCGTTCATCACCTCGCTATATGTGCGCGCGCGCGCGCGTGTGTGCGTGTGCCTGTGCACTCACCCCAACGCGCAGATGCGAGTGAGCGAGCCGTACCTGCTGCTGCGCAACTACAAGAACGAGACGACGGGCGTGTGGTTCTACTCCAAGGACGAACAGCACAAGATCTCGCAGCTCGTGCGCGGCCTCCTCGACGCCAAGCCCACCTCCACCTCGAGCCCTCCGCCGCGGCCAAGGCGCCCGCTGTCGCTGTCGACAAAGAAAAGACCGCCGCCAAGACACCTGTCGACAAGCCCGCGCAAGGCGGCGGCCCTCCCGGCCTGCAGCCACCCTCCGCGACGCAATCCGTGTCGACAGCCACGCCCACACCGTCGGGCTACGCCCCGGCGGGACAGGGACAGGCCGCGTCGATCCTCTCCGCCGTGCTGGGCGCTGCCGCCGCCTCCGCCCCCGCGGGTGGCGCGGCGTCGGCTCCCTCCTCCTACGCGCAGGCAGTCGTCCGGGACGCGTCGCCGCTGCCATCGTCGGCTCCGGCGTCGACAGCGCCGCCTCCGTCGGCCAACGTCGAACCCGCCGTGGCCGCCAAGCCCGAGCAGGAGCCACCACGGGCACGAGCCTCCCCACTCTCCCCACTCTCCCCACTCTCTCCACTCTCCCCACTCTCACGCACTAACGGTGATGGCTTCGGTGGCGCAGGACCCGCACGGCAGCAACGCGGCGGGCGCGGCGCTGCTCCACCTGCTCCAGCCGCAGCAGCCGTCGCTTCACGATCGAGAGCGCGCGGAGCAGCCCGGCGCGCCGGGCGGCGGCCACCAGGCGCTCATGCAGCCCCCGCACCACCCGATGCTCGTGCATCCCCACCACCATCTCCCCCACCCCCGCCCCCATCAGCAGCAGCAGCAGCAGCCCATCTTCCCGCCGCATCTCCTCCATCCTCAGCAGCCGCCGCTGATGCATCCCGGCCCGCATCCGCATCAGCATCAGGCGCTGTTGCCGCACCACCCGATCGTGCGCCAGCAGCAGCAGCTCCAGCAGCCGTCGCCGCCGCCGCAGGCGCAGCTCCAGCAGCCGCTGGTGCCGCAGCAGATGCACCCCCACCCCCACCATCACCACCCGGCCGCGCGCAGCCTCGCCAGCAAGCAGCACCTCCGCTCCGTGCTACTCTCGCTCGCCAACGTACGTTCTACTCGCGTTGTCCGTCTACAAGCCCTCGCCCACAACAAAAATAACAAAACAAATAACAAAAAACAACAAAAACAACAGGACGACAGTTTCATCGACATGGTGTACGAGAGCTACATGACCCAGCTGGCCCACGGTGCCAGCCAGAAGACAGCGCCCTCCTGAACCCGAGCTGCCTCCAAGAAAGAAAATCAAAAGAAAACAAAGAAAAATGCGTAAAAATTTATCGTTTTTGTTGGGTCAAGTACAGTGTTGTCAGAGAGCTCTTTGGCAGCTTCACGGTTGGGGCGCCCCCATGACCTTGACCTTGGGCACGCGCGCGCACGAGATCCACTCCACGTACTCGTTGAACGAGATGGTGCCTGAGCCCGCCCGCGGTGGTTAGTGAGACCCGACTACACACTCGACGACGGACACTCGTCACTCTGCTGCGTGAGCGGGGAGGGGCGCCCGGTGTACCGCTGCCGTCGGTGTCGAGCTCCTCGAAGCAGGACTCGAAGTCGTGGGTGGTCATGTTGTTCTTGACCAGGTCGGCGTGCAGGGCCTTGAACTCCTCCTTGTCCAGCTGTCCGCTCTTGTCCGTGTCAAAGTACCTGAAGACACACGACACACACACGACACACACGACACACATGCGGTCAGCACACAAACGACAGACAAGTCCCCCACGCACGCTCGGGCCGCTCGTACTGGAAGTAGGCGACGGCGGCCTGCAGGCGCTGCAGCTCGGCCGGGTTCTTCTGGAGGTTCTCGAACCGCTTGTCGTTCCTCCAGAACTATCGGTTTTTTTTAATTCAAAAAATAATTAAATAAATAGTAGCAGTAATTTCTATTTTTTTTTTGATTTTTTACGATTTCCCATTTTTGGTTTTGTCACGTGCGCGTGTGGCATTCATTACCTGATAGAATTCGTCGTAGCTGATGGCGCCGTTCCCGGACCTGCAGGCGTTGGCCATCGCGGCCCCGAGGTCAGGTCATGCCAGATGGGGCAGTAGAAAGAGGGGGGGGGGGGGCTAGGGCAGGGTGCATACAGGTCGATGGTGCGGAAGGCGATGTCGGTCTCGGGCTCGGAGAGGTAGTAGCCGAGGTCGTAGCACATGGCCTTGAACTCGTCCCGGTCGATGGTCCCGCTCTCGTCCCGGTCGTACTTCTCAAACACACGACGCGAAAGGGCCGGCGGACCTGACCAATAAATAATTTAACAATTTATAATTGGTGGCAAAGGCGCAGCTTTTACGACACTTTTAATATTCTATTTAACTTATCACGTCGTAGAAAAAATAATGCATTATAAAGCGAATTGTTTTTTAAAAGTATTTTAAAAAATGTGCATTAGCATTGTAGGAAAGGGAGTTTGGCTCGACTTGTGGCTTACCTTCTTCCGCCTCTACCTTCTTGAGGTGTTCGGCAATGGCCTTCTGCGCTGCAATCTTTGACATGGCTTCTTGTTCTTCTTCTTCGTTGTGCGGGCAAGAGACTGGTCGGTTTGTCTGTGGTCCTGCGCTTTTCAGCAACTGCCCGAGACGCCACGCCATTGGCGCTTTTTATAGTTGTTTATTATTTATTAATGCGCTGCCTGTTCTCTCCTTTTTTCACTCATCCTTGGCAGCGCCCTCGTTCCTTTCGACGGCCTCCTCCCCTGCGCCGCCCCTTGGCTCCTCTCCTTCTCCTCCTTCGCCGCTCGCCTCGCCTGCTGGTCCTTGCTGGTCTCGGTTGGTCGTCGTCGTCGTCGTCGTCGGCTCGTCCTCCTCCCTCCTGTCGTCGTCTCCGCCGCCCGACCCCTCTTCGTCGTCGTCGCCGCCATTCGTGGCCGCCGCCTGCTCGTCGTTCATCAGAATGTCGAGCAGTCCACCCTTCTACACGACGACACGCGACACGCGCACACACAAAGACACGCGCGCACGTCAGCTCGTGGCCACGATGGGCGCGAGTGTGTGGGCAGAGAGGAGGGGGGGAGTGCCTGAGCAGGGGAGGCGGGCGGGCGCAGCCCAGTGACGGAGGAAGAGGAGGAGGACAGCGACGAGGAGGTGGGCGCGGGCGAGGACGGGGGGAGGTCCTTCTCGTAGATGGGGCGCAGGACGGCCAGCGCGCTCGACATGTCGAACACGGCGGCGACGGGGCCGCCTGCGGGGGTCGAGGAGGAGGGGCGCGGGTAGATGGCGGCCACGCAGCGGGCGACGTAGGGCACCATCACATCGGCCGCCGCGCGGCACGTGCTATAAAAGTACTCTCTCTCCTCCTCGCTCAACACGCTCTGCTCATGTTTCCACACACACACACACACACACACACACACACACACACACACACACACACACACACACACACACACACACACACGCACGCACACGCACCACACATGCGCACGCAAGACCAATCACGCTCGAATGAGAGGGGTTGGTCGCAATGCGAGGCGCAGTAGGGAGTGACCGAAACCTGTTTGTGGAGGTTGTGAATCTCGAGAGCGGCGTTGGTGAGCGCGGCGTTGACCACCTCGTACACGCCTTCGCGGAGCGAGTACAGCGCACATGACCTGGCAACGCGCCACGTAAGCGCGGCGTTCGGCCAATGATAATCGATTGTTTTATATATATTATTATTTTCTGTTATTTTGTTTATATATTTATATGTTTTGTTGGTGGCCGTACCGCAGTTCGTTGAGGGAGGCCAGCAGGCCGTTGGTGAGGACGGCCAGCGGCGGGTAGTCCATGAGCACCACGGGCGGTGCCAGCTTCGAGCTCGCCTCTATCGTACACAGGCGACCCATGAGCCACGATGTTTTACGAAATAGTAAAATATAAAATATATTAAAATAAAATAGGACCGTACCATTGTCGACGCCTGTCAGCATGGCCGCGGCGAGGGCGCGCGACGGGGCCACCCACTTCTGAGCCTAGACACGACACGAACAGAGTCGAGTCGAGTGAGACCAAAAGCAAACACGACAGATTGAAAATTAATTTCTTTTATAAATAAGAAATAAGAAATAAATGGTCACCTTGAGCGTCTGCGAGAAGCGGAGGACGGCGGTCTGTACGAACGAGGAGAACAGGTTGTACACCGCATGCTCGAAAATTGGACCCAACAACCCTGCTCACACAGCACACACAACACAACACAACACAACACAACACAACACAACACAACACAACACAACACAACACAACACAAGTTGAATAAGAACGACCGGGAGGCCCGCCTCGCGGGCAGTGATGGTGAGGGCGGACCTCTAAAGTCGAGGCCGACTCTGGCCAGCGAGGTGGCGTAGTACATGCTCTGCTCCAGGATATTTCCGACCAGCACGCCCTCCTTCACCTCGGGCAGATATCTGTGCCACGCGCGGGCGGGCGTGAGAGTGAGGCCACATCAGTGGGGGGGGGGAATGCGCGCGGACATGCTGAGCGTGTCGGCAAACTCGGAGATCTTCTGTGTGAGCCAGCTGTGGAGGATGCCCACGCCTCCCTGGGACTCCCTGTCGCGCGGCGCGGGCGCGGCCGTCGCGGCGGCCATGTGGTCATCGGGAAAGATCGCCCGGTATTGGGTGATGATATCGAACACGTGCACTCGGCAGCTGTCGATCAGCTTGTTCAACTGTTCGCAAGCGTCATGATCAACACCAAACCAGGTGCCTCGTTTGTGTCGTGTCGTGTCGTGTCGTGTCGTGTCGTGTCGTGAGTGACGTACGTAGGTGTAGGGGTTGGTGGTGGGCACAGCGTCGATCACGGAATGCAGCCACGCGTCCCTGCTCTTCAAAAATCTGTCCATGGCAAAATCACAACTATAAATTTATATTCTTTTTTATTCATAAATAATAGAGTTATTTCTTAAATTAGTTTAAACTGAATTAATATTTATTGAGTTGGCGACAAACTGGTGGTGGGGTGTGCCGTACGTGATGCGGAGCTGTGTCTCGTTGTACAGGTTCATCCTCCGCAAGTGGGAGATGGCACGCAGGCAGCCAGGCAGAGCCATGTTGTCTGCACAACAACAACAATGTTAACCATCACGTCGCTCCCATTGACTTGTTTTTATCAAGTGTTGGAGCGGCTGGCGTGACGTGTCCATGTGCGTGAGTGGTTGGGGGGGGGAAGGCGATACCTCGCAGTTTGTGGTGCAGCTGATTGATCATCATCTCGCGCGACTTGTCGACATCGGCGGCGATCGATTGGATGAGGGGGATATCGGGATGCTTCTTCTTGAGCCCGTGCGTGAAGGCCTCCAGCTGCAGGGCCTCGTCGTAGAGCTCCGAGCGCACGTAGGTCTCCATCAGCTCTGGAATCTCGAGAAGGTCCTGTGGCACAAGCCCACCCCCCGACACATCATAGTCAGAGCCACGCGTCGTGTGTGTGTGTGTGTGTGTGTGTGTGTGTGTGTGTGTGTGTGTGTGTGTGTGTGTGTGCGCGCGCGCGCGCGCTTTGCTCTCTCTCCGCTTGTGCTGTGGCGGCGCGCACCATGAGCTTGGCGTGGTGGTCGAGCGTGTTCTGGGTGGCGGCGCGCTGCGCGGTGATCTCCACGGCCGTCTTGCAGAACTGCTCGCAGGCCCTGCTCAGCCCGGGCAGGCCCGTCTCCAGCCCGCCCACCAGCGTGCGCACCTCGTCCACCTGCTCTCCACACGGCCACGCGTCGATGAGCACACACACACACACACACACACACACACACACAGAGAGAGAGAGAGAGAGAGACCTGTTGCTTCATGCTACGAATGCACTCTGAGGTTTGGATGAAGGCCTTGTAGTTGGTGAAGGCCAGGTCCTGCATCTGCTTCTTCATCTTCTCGGCCTCGTCGTGCAGTTTCTCGGGCTCCTTCATGAGCTGCTGGAAGGTGGCCGAGGACAGGGAGAACAGGTAGGACTCGTACTCGGTCAGCAGCTGCTCGTCGGCGTCGCTGTGGCCGCCCATCGCCATGTCCGCGTAGCGCGGCAAGATGAGCGACAGCAGCGACCTCTCGCTCTCCTCCCGCGCGCGTAGCACTGCAGGAGGACAGTTGATTGAGATTGGCATTGGGAGGGGGAGGGCTTAAATGCTGGAAAGCAAAAATGTGCAGTTGTGTTTTATCCAGGGGCTGGTACCCTCTATGTAGCCTTCAGAGTTATCGCCAGCATCAGTGTCCATGTCTGATATCATCATGGGCGGCGACTGCGAAGGGGTCCCTTCTCTTGTTTGGTCGACGATGATTTACAACGAATTGTTTTTTCTTTTCTCCAAACATTTCCTTATCAACTAAAAAATAAATCAAGACGCAACATTGGCGTCATTCCTCTCGACGTCCTGCTGTTCTGTCAGTGTTAGACCGCTCCCTGGTATCAGCACAACCCACGACCCGGTCGCGGAGGAACGTTCGAATTGTGTCCTTGTGTGCCACCCATCACACCAAACAGCAAGATGTCGTCGGACGAGATAAAGACAAAGCAAGATGAGCTGCGGGCAAGAATCCTCCAGTCTTCCTCCTTGCCTCGACTGAAGGTCCACCTTGCACCTTTTACACGGTTATTATGGACATTTATTATTATTATTATTTTTAACTATTTATTTATTTACAGACATCCAACACGTCCCTCGCCGCTCTGGAAAAGCTGAAGGCCGACCTGGAGGCCAAGCGACAGGGCAAAGCCGCGCCGCCCTCGCCTCGACTCGCCTCCTCCGCGCCAGCCCTCCCCTCGGCCGGGCCACTGGTCAGCAAGCCTTTCCCTTTCCCTTTTTAATTATTGATTTTATTTTTTCATCATTATTTGTTTAATTTCACTTTCTTTCTTCACAACACGAGGCCCGATCGATCTGTGCACGCGCTGACGTGTGGAGATGCCTCACAGGTCGAGAGCGCGCAGGAGCCGCAGGACGCGGGCAAGGAGAAGAAGGACAAGAAGGAGAAGAAGGAAAAGAAAGAGAAGAAGGAAAAGAAGGACAAAAAAGAGGGCAGCAGGCCCTCGACGCCCGTCCTGACGTTGACCACGCCGCCGAGCAGCGGCACCGTCTCCACGTCGCCGCGAATCGTATCGAGCCCGCTCAGCCCTCGCGGCGACGCCGAGGTCACCGTCGTCGATCTCGCCACCGAGTTTGAGGAGATGATGACCGACCTCAAGTTCAGCGGTATCTCCTGCTCACGCACGCACGCACGCACGCACGCACGCACGCACGCACGCACGCACGCACGCACGCACGCATAGCTTCTCAAACCTCTCACGTTATGTTTGCATTGTTGTGCGTGTGTGCATTTGTGTGCGTGTGCGTGCTTGCGTGCCTGCAGAGGCGCAGAGAAGTCAGATGGCCTCGCTGCCCGAGTCGCACAAGCAGACGATTCTGCTGCAGTGGAAAAAGAAGAAGGTCGCACTCGCGCAACGGCGCAGCTCTCTGTCACCGTATACTCCTCTCCTCATGAGTGATTGCTTTATTACTTATTTCTTTTATAAATTATTAAAAATCGTAAATAGTTAATTACGTTGTTGGGCACACAGGGAGCCGCCAGCGCCAGTACAGAACAAGAGCGGGGCTTCGCCGCTGAGCCAATCGAGCCGTGTCCTGCCCTCGGGCTCGTCCTCCGCCCATCCTCCGCCCGTCAACGCGGTGCTCCTCAGTCGCCTGGGCGAACAGGAGAAGCCCTCCCTCAAGCCCACAGCGAGCGACGGCAGTACGCCTTGCCTCATTTTAGATTATTTTATTTTATTGTTATTTTAATATCGATTATTACCGTCGATTAAATGATTGGCGTTCTATCAGGCGCGGTGGTGCTGGCCAGCCTGGAGGCTCGCAAGCAGGAGAAGATGGAAGCGCTCAAGAAGCTCAAGGAGGAGCTCGCCCTCAAGAGGCAGCTCATGCAAAAGGGCATTCAGGTGCGCGTGCCTTCTCCCCACACAACACACGCACACGCAACTTGTGTCGACCAATATTCACCAACTCATCGGCCTCCACCGCAGAGGGAGAGCTTGAGCCCCGAAGCGCTTCAAGCCCTCATGACAGACCTCGCCGAGCAGCGCAAGGCCCGCCGCGAGGCCCGTGAGCAGAAGATGATCGCCAAGGGTAACTCCCCCTCCCCGCATCACTGCGCCCTAGCGTGTCGACAACAATGCCATATCATCATTGACAACAACGCATTGGACTGACGCTGCGTCGCAACAGTGGAGCAGCTGAAGAAGGACGGCAAGATCTCCTCGCTGGCCGACATGCAGGAGGCCATCCGACAGGCCAACGAAATGCGGTTCGCGCCGACCCGTGTCCGTCCCCGTGTCGTGGTCGCTCACCTCACCGAGGCGTGTTTTTTTGTCGACCCACCAGGGCCGAGCGTGCGCTGGCGCGCAAGCGAAGGAAGAGCACCAAGAAGCTGATTCTCAAAGGTGGATGCCCCCCCCCTCAAACCGATGCGTGCGTGCCCTGATGAGCAAAACCGCCCCCCCACTAAATAGCTCCATCACAATGTGACGTGGACAGAGTTGGAGGGGAGCGGCATTCAAATCTCGCGCCGAGGTAGCACGCGTGCCCCGGAAGACGCCGCGATGGTCCAGGTACGCATGCGTGCGCTGTGGGGCGTGTCCTGTGGCCCTGGATTGTGTGGGGAGTGTCGACTGTGCCAATTTTTTCAATTTTATTTTATTCTTAATAACAAAAAAAAAAAAAAAAACACAACAAAAACACAGGAAACGAAGAAGCTGAGGCGGTTGACGAGGCAGATGGACCTGGAGGCCAAGGAAATCAAGATCGACTCGCAGCTCACCAATTTCCTGACCTCGATGGTGAGCCTCGAGGAGGAGTGGAAGAAGCAAGGTTCGCGCGCTCTCCAGCCATGCGTGGCCTTCTTCTTTTGGGGCAACCCACAGGCCTGATCGCGTTCGCACGACACAACAACAGAGCAACTGCGCATTCAGCGGCAGGTCGAGTTTGAAATGCTGCAAAAGGAGCACAACGAGGCGCAGGAGCGGCTCAAGCGGAGCGACGACCTCATCTCCGACACCAAGTCTCGCCTTTCCTCCATCGCCGCCGCTCTTGCTGCCGTACCTCCCCGCAGCCGACGCCTTTATTTATAAAATATTTCTATTTATATTACTTTAAATATTAATATTTAAAGTTAATATGTGTTTTCATTTTGCATGGGTAGGCAGCGGGCAGGCACGCAGAGGATGCGCCGCTGCAGGGCTGTCAGAACGAGCTGTCGCAGCTGTTGGAGCAGCTGGGCATGGAGGCCTTTAGCGTGATCGACCAGCGCACGGCCGAGCAGATCGAAGAGGAGAAGAAGGCCGCCATCCAGAAGCGTACCGAAGAGCTCGAAAAGGAAGCCGAAGAATCTGGTATCTCTCTCCTTTACACACACACACACACACACACACACACACACACACACACACACACACAACAGTTTCTGTGCGTGGGGTGAGGCGACCAAACAATACTAAAATGGGCGTGCTTGTGCAGAAGGCTCTCTGGGTGGTCTGCTGGCGCAGCTCAAGGGCACCAAGCTCAAAAAGGTGGACCAGGCCGAGATCGAGAAGGTAACGCACTACCCCCGCCGCTTGTGCTCGTCCACCAAAGATCAAGCGACTGACCGGTCCGCAAACACAACAAAACACCAAATAACAATTACAAAAATCAAAACAAACAAACAATCAAAACACAACCAACCAAACAAACAAACAAACAAACAATCAAAACACAACCAACCAAACAAACAAACAAACAAACAAACAAACAAACAAACAAACAAACAAACAAAAAAAAAAAAAAACAGCAAAAGATGCAGGCGCCGCCTCCGCCGGCGTTGGGCGAGTCGATTGGCATGTTCTCGTCGCTCCAGGACACCTTGCGGGGCGCCTTGGAGATGCGCAAGCTGGCCATCATGGACTCGGACTCGGATTCCGATGATGACGATGACGATTTCTGGGACGACGATGAAGACGACGACGACTTTGACGACCTGGATGATCTCATGAGCACAACCGTCCGCATCTGATCATGGGAATCCGCCAACCAACCTGCTTGTACATGTTTCCTTTAAAACTAAAAAACAAAACACCACGACCAAAACTTCAATGGTGGCTACGGCTGCTTGCCGACTGTGGCTTAGCAACAGCTTCAGAAACCCACGCGCGGTCGCCACAACCCCTTCTGCTTCGCCAGGCACGCTGCGATCTCATTTTGCGGCACCCGATCTACCTGGCCGCCGAGCAGGGGCGTCGTTGGATCGACCCTCAACTGAAGGTACCGCCCATTCGTGTGAGCAACGTGCGCCGCTTCCCAACACACGCATACGACGTGAAGCGGACATACCCAGAAGAAGCCTCCCCACTTGTTCACCCAGCCAGATTCGTGGACGTCGTACTGGACCTGCGCGAGGCCGTCGTCCTCCAGTTTGTGTCCTCCTTTCTGCAGGTCGCCAATCCACTGCCCGTTCTGCAGACACGACAGTCGAACCCCCACACGACAGGCGACAGGTGGGCGACACACAGCAAGGGTTCCGAGGGTTGGAGTGATGTTGTGCGAGTACCCTTGCGTGGTTGTTCCTATCGCAGTTCTGTTGGTTGACGGCGTGCGCTTGGGAGTGGAACATGCCGCTATTGGGGCCGTATCGACTGATGTTGCCGTCTGATGAAAGGTGAGATCAGAAGAAGCGCTCACTGAAGGCCATGCGCGCAGTAGGTAGGGGAACAGGTTGTTGCGCTCGCACATTTGGCCTGCACTCGTATGCCCACATCGTCGTCCTCGAATCTGTGTAGGTGTCGCAGAGCTAAGAGTGGTGAGTGTGGCTGACTGAAAAGCAGGCGGTATACCCCCAGCCGTAGTAGTTGTTGCTGAAGCCGTTGATAGTGCGATAGTGCTCCTTTGAGAACAGAAGGCCAACACCCATGAACCAGTCTATGAACCTGGAGCGGGGCACTGAGCGATGGCCTTGAGGGGAGAGGGAGGGGAGCATTGTACTTCCATCGCTGCTTCTCGACTTCGCGTGCAAGATGGTAAGGCCTATCGTTTGGTGGGTAATCGAACGGCACCCACTGCAACTGGCCGACCCTACACCCCAACATACGAAAGGCCGTCAAGCAGCACGACAAAAACACGGAATAGAGTACAAGGAAAGAGAGGGAGGGAGTACTGGGGGCGATAGAAGACAGGAACAGAGTCGACGTCCATCAGGGCGGCATAGTCAAAGTCGTCCATGTACTCTCGGAACGCAATGTTGAACAACGTTCCTGCAGAGACAAGCGGTGGTGGTGGTGGCAAAGGCAAACATGGAGATAAGGAAACAACAACAACGTGTTCTGTTCCAAGGCGGCTCAGCCCAATGCGAAAGTCAAGTCAAGTGTACCTCTGTTGAAGAGCTTGCCCGTCTTTACCTGCTCAGTGAGCACTATCTTGTGGGGTATACCAAACAACGACAAGTACCTGCAGGCCGCGCCATCATGGTGGTGAGAGTGCAGTGCCAGGTTGATACCGTCGTTACTTTGGGGGGAGGCACGAACCGATGGTAATAGGGGATGGTGAAGGACGCCTGCGGCCACCTCTCCGAGCTCCCGTTGTAGAAGATCAATATGACCAGCAACCTCTTCGAAGGCTGGCTTGTGGTGAAGTTTGTTCGTGTCGCCTTGAGCCCCCGCAGTAGGCTGGCCACGTCAACCCTCTTCAGGGCCCCTCCGTTGGGCTCCGGTTGGCCAGGAGGTCTTTGGGGGTTCAATTGGCTGGCCACGGCGACCGTCTGCAGAGGCTCCTTCACGTAGAGCCAATTGTCCTCGGGCGACTCAACTAAGTCCAGGGCTGTCAGCGCCTCCTCACTGAGGTGGCCACTGGGCCGGTCGCTGGGGGCGGGCACATTGGGAGTGGGTGTCATATGTAGCGGTTCGTCGTGGTTCCAACTGGAGTGGTGGCTGTCGTTTTTGTTGTTGTGCTGTATCAGTTGTGTATGCTCAGTCAGTTGCTTGGCCATCTCCAAGATCAGCTGCCGCTGCTCATCTTCTGGAAGTGCAACGTAAACCACCCGAGGCTCGAGCCGCAAGTACTCGAAGAACCACAGAGAGAATAGCCCACCAACCAAGAGAACGCCAATCAGCGACTTCCCTACCGGTAGGACCATCCACTGTTCGTTTACCGTTCGAGACCTTGATAAAACACTTGCTCCATTGCTTTTGGCCCGCGGAACATGTACATTTTAAGGATAAAACTACCATATTGCGACTGTGGCCAGGCGCACGCCGTGTTGGAGTTTCTGTCTAGTGAACCTTTCTTGCTTGTTCAAACTGGCTTCAAGACGCCAGGGTCAGATTGATAAAATTGAGTTCAAGTAGAAAAAAACATGTTGATGTGTCCACAGCACAAGGTACCACCTTGAACCTTGTTTAAGGGGAGAATGGCCCTATAAGGTGAATAATTGGAGCTGGCATTGCATACATGTATGTGGTGAGAAAAAGTACATCTGAGACCTGGTGAGCAGCTGTTGTGGAGGAGTGGTCTGTTGACTGGACAAAATTGCATCCAATAGCAATATAAGTTGCATTTCCCAAAAAGAGAAGGCTATCAACAGCATTGTTGATGATCTTGCACTTGGGTTCAGCTGGCTTGAGAGCAGACATGTGCATCCACGGAAGAGACCATCTCATCTGCAGAAGTTGCTCATGGGTGAGCAGTGAAATTAGCCCACCCATCTCAATGAGATTCGTTGTGACCACCCCATAGATTTCTACACAATTAGCAGAGGGTTGAGTTTAATAGTACATGAGGATGAGTGATGGGTATGTACCACAGTGATTGAAGGCTGTAAGGCTCATCAGCTGGTTCAGCCTTGTTGCATCTCAGAGGCGAGGTCTCAGGTTAAAACAGTGCTGGTCCTCCAAGACAGCAGCAGACAAGTTGTCAAATCTTGTCAAACTTATCAGTCTTGTATATCCTTGTGGGGTTGACTTCTGTTAAACTTGCCATCTCCTGTTGTAGTCTTTCTGCTTTCCTTTTTCTTTCTGCCTCTTCTCCTTTGCCTTCTGAACCTCACTGAGCTTGTCCAGCCCAACAGATCCACTTTCTGGTATTGGTAATATGATATCCATGCTCCAGTAATACATACCATGCTCACTCTGTAGCTGATGCAGAAACTGAACCTGGTTATGAAGTTTCTGACCATCCATCACCTTGAAATCTGTACTCAGAACAGATTTAGAAGAAAAGATCCCATGTGTGTATGCAATGGATTACTAGGTCATGTAGGGCAGCCACAAGCAGATCCTGTTGGAGAAATTCCTCAACTCCAGAGTATGCATCCCCTTTATTGTTGGCATACATTCAATCACATGCAAGAACTCCTTCCATTCCTTGTGATGGACTGCTGTTACATAACAGGCAAATTTTTGGCTGGGCTTTGCTGTGTGGGCAGCATCCAAGGCATATATTTGGCTTTCCATTGTTGAGCACGCTTTCCTCCTTGCAGAGTGGCTGCACTAAAAGCTTGTCCATTGTTAGGACGCCCATTTCCTTGTAGGATTGATTCAGCACTTGCACTGTTTATGTGTGTGATAACTTGCTGGCATGCACAACTTACTGCTTTTATCATCATTCAGAGATCTGCAGCACTGCTCCACAGGCACACGCAGGTGAGCAAGCTCCACATTCCATTCCCATTCACTAGCAGTCTGTGGCTGGGAAGGATGGGTGAGTGCAATTTTGTGGAGGCCAGGGGTGTTGGTGGCTGGGCCAAGGTACCTGCTGTCCAACAGCACAGCCCAAGACTGGTTGTGCAGATAGGGAAGGTACTAGGTGAAAGTGTTTTTGAAGATGGTAGAGTCATGCGTGCTGCCAATGTGCGCAGGTTGCATGAAAAGAGCATAATGGGGAGGGGAGTCCATAACTAGTACTTCCTTTTGCAAGGCGTACATCTTGTTTTTGCCATCCCAGCACCACCCCTGCTAGCGCCACCCCCACCACCAACGTTGGTGGGAGCAGAAGTGACCTTACTCCCTGGCGTTGCAGGTAATGTCTGGCCTCTGTCACAGCTCAATTCAATGAATTTAATTCAATGAGAGCGCCTCCTGACTGCTTACTTCCGCCCTGGCCTCATAGAACTTTGCTCTCTTCAAACTGGCCACATGGGCAGTAGACCTCAACTGAAGTTGAGTCACCAAGCAGTGCAACATGGGAGTAGGCAGTCCCATCAAGTGGGGTTGGCTGTTGCCAATCCACAAGCCATCTCTCTGTGGCAGAAAATAATATGTCTGGGCCAACACCATTCACCACAGTTTCACCAAATAAAACATACCTGTTAAAAACTTGTGGTCAATGGTGGCAGGTACCCTGCCTTGTAGAAGGCAAGGGTGACAATCAGTGCATCTGTATTTGAGATCTTTGGAGGGGGCTAGTGGCGCTGGAAGACCAGCAACATGTTGTAGTAGAGGTCCTGGAGGCTGTCTTCGTTCAGGTTGGTGGTTTCATAGAAAGCGTTGTTGCGCTTCAGGTATGCCCATATTGTTCCCAGCTGCTCCTCTTCCTCATGTTGCTCAATGGCAACCGCCTTGCTGATCACTTCAACTTCCTCTTTGACCTCTTCCATCAACAGAAGCAGCCCTTCAAAAATGGTTTTCTGCCTCTTCACTCCTTTCTTCCTCTTGTCCAGGATCTCCTGTACTTCCTCCTCATCATCTGTTGAATTGTTGAGCATGGCTGACATTAACTGTGATTGACAACGTAAATTGAGGTTTTCTCCTTCCTTTATTTATTTTTGTGCTCCAATTCTGTAAGTGGTCATTTTCACTGGAAAAGGGTGTAGTGCGGAAAGAAAACAGCCACACAGCACACAAGTGCAAGAAACCTCAGACAAACACAGTAAGCCCTTGTTGGCAGCCTTGGGCAATTGACCCATGGACAAATTATAAAACAACTAGCATGTATACAATATCTTCAAATTTCTAAAATGGATTTTGTTTCAACAAAAAAGAGATATTTTACCCATTAAAATCTGTTCTATTGCTCTAACAACCCATCACTAAATTATTGCAAACTTGAAAATACTATCTTTGTGTATGATTAACCTGATTAATTCGCCTGATCATATCCATTCCAAGGAATGAGTGCACAAAAAAACTCTACTGCACTGCTTCAAGGTAGGGTTAAATCTCAGAAGGGTATGCCCATCACCGTGCCACCTACAAAGCTTCTTACTGATGATGCCAAAGAGGAGGTGGATGATGTTACTGAAGATGAGGACAACCACCTCCCAACCTTCTGGATGAGTTGTTTTGTATGGGTATCTACATTGTGTTGGGCCACTTCTTGCCTGAGTGGAAGGACTTGTTCTCTCCAGGGTGTCCAAGGCAGCAGTCACTACATCATGGCAGATCCCTGAATTCCCTGGTAACAAGGGCTGCAACCTCAACAAGTAGGAGGCAGCCAGTATGAAGTATGGGCACAGCTTCAAAGCCATTGTATCCCTCTGGCTCTGTATCAATGGCATCAACAAGACCTTTCCACAAGATGGCTGCATCTTGGTGGACTCAGGCAAAGTTCACCCATTACAACTCAGCTATCCAGGTGAATGTTGGCCAGACTCTCTCCTGCACAATTGGTGGGCAATCAACAAAGACAAGTCCAGCCTCTGGTCATGTATGAGCATTTCATTTTGGTGGTCTTCTTGACATTTATGCTTGCTTTACGATTGTGTATGCTCATGCACCTTCTTACCCACAATTCCAAAAAATAGAGGGACCTGGGAATTGGCGCAAACTGCATAGGAATGCTAAGCAGCAAATTTCTCTTAATTCAGAAAAAGATGGACCTGGCGCAGCAGTTTGGGGCGGTCAAGCTGAAGAAGGGGAGCACCCACGACCGAAGCGCGCCCATCGTGGCAGGTGCGCCAAACGGCAATCCAAAATTTTTTTTCCTCTCGAGAAAAGAAAAAAAAACAAAAATCAAAAAGGTGACTTTGCGAACACACAGGACAGGAGCACGACTCGTCATCTTCTGTCGAGCAGTTCAAGAACAAGATTCATGCCGTCAACCTAGAGAACTGGTATCCCCAGCTCAAGGTACTCGTGCCCGCAGCGTTTACACCACCAGTTATTGCCTAATTAATCAGCCCCTGGGTCACGTGAGCCAGGAGCACACTTTCGCCACTGAGTTCCTGGACCTATCAATAGACGAAGCTTGGGTACCGCACACGCACAAACGCGCGCTTTTGGATCAATGTTGAACAAGACAGCTGCTCCCAGGCACTCGTACGCGAGTTTGATCGCCACCGAGGCAAGCACGCGCACGAGAGAGACAGGGAGAGGGACATCCAAGCGCTGCAGAACGTAGAGCGCAAGGTCGATCAGCTGATGGATGGTTTCCGGGCCGCTGGCGCGTTCGTGCGGCTTTCGACGCGCAGCCCGAAGGACGCCGTGATCAACAGCCAGCGAACCTTGCGCGAATGGGAGGTAAGTGGGCGCTCGCATGGAGCGACAGCACATGGGCGTGCACACGACGCTGAACTCGGGCTTCTGCACGTGCAGGATGAGTTGGCGAGGCAGGAACCGACGGCGCACGTCGACGAGAATGCGAGGCTGGTGGCGCTCATCAAGGCCTCCACGGCTGCGCTCAAGGTGCACTCGGGTCGCGAGGCGCTAGACCTGCTCAAGGCCAGCGAGAGGAGCAACGAGGACCTTCTCCTGGCCCTCGAGTTCCCTCAGCAGTGGGATATGAAAATTATCATCAGGCAATGGGTACGCGGTCATCTCTTTTTTCCTTTTTTTTTTTTTTTTTTTTTTTTTTTTTGATATGGTTGGGTTTTCTCTAGAATAATGTAAATATTTTGTGCGATTTTACTCCACTAACACAATCAATTGGGAACCAAGGTCAACATTCATCCGGCGATGGAGTTTAGAGGGTTCGTTTGTGGGAAGAAGCTCACAGCCCTCTCCCAGTATTTCCACATCGCCTATTTCCCCGTCCTCGCCGTTCACAAGGTACCTTCGCACATAGACCGGGGTGGTGGCCTCAACGGCTAGTGACCCTCTCCCTGTTGTCGTGCGCGCACAGGACAAGATCGGCCAGCGCATTCGGGACAACTTTGCTCAGCGCATTGTAGACCTGATCCCGCTCGACAACTACGTCATCGACTTTGGCATCACTGAGAGCGACAGCGGCGAGCAGGAAGACGGAGAGGTGGTGGTGATCGAGCTCAACCCGTTCAACGACTACGTGGGCTGCGGGACCGACCCGGGCCTGTTCAGCTGGCGGGACGACCGTCGTGTAGTCGATGGTGACGCGCCGTTCGAGTTCCGCGTGCGCGAGGCCGCCTTCGACGTCAAGCCACACATCATTCTCCAGTGGCGCGAGCTCATCGCCGTGCCTTCTTGAACTGAGCCCAAGCAGAGGTGGGCACTACTTCCAAACCTTGAGATTAAAATTCGTCGAATTTTCACTTGGATAAGATGAGCTCGCCAGCCAGGGCTGCGGCACGCGTGCTGCACTCAGCAAGACGGGCCAGCACGGAGCAGAACATACACCAGACGCACCATGTCTACGACCCACACAAAACCCATGAAGCCTTTTGAAGCAGAGACGCTGCGCCTGCGCCTGCTCGCCGTTGAAGCAGCCAAGATGGCGGACGAGTGCTGTCGACCACAGCCCCCGCACCCGATGCCCGTTTTGGAGGCGATGAACCTCAGCGTGGCCGCGTTTCGCCGCCTCGTGGAGGAGCTGACAGGTACCGTGCAAGTGGATACTCCCGAGGCGCATGCCGCTCTGAAGCGAACGCCGCTCGTGGAGTTGGCCGACGAGAACCGCCAGCTCGCCACCCTTGCGCACAACATCGCCAACCACACCCCCGACAATACCGACCGAGCCACCATTGCGCGCCTGTGGAACGCGCTCGAGCCGCTGGCCCTCCGCCTCTGCCTCGCCAACAGCGCCCTCTACCACGATCGTGCACTGGGCAACTGGGCGTGCGTGGCTACTGCCAGCGAGGCTGCGTGTCAGTAGAGTAGAGAGGGAGCCTTTGAATAAACAGGACCACTGAGTGCAGGATCACATTCCATCAGACACACCTACCTACGGAGCCGCAGGGAGGGGGCCGAGTTTTTCCCATGATCGCGCATGAGCGCCCCATCTTTAGTTTGGCCGGGAGTACTCCTTGCTATGACGACCAGAAAAGCAACTCGCTGATTGGGCACCGTTAGTAGGGTCCAGTCAACTGTCAAGTGTGTAGCTCGGCTCCGGGCTATCTGGACCCCAACAGGCTAAACGATGAGCGGTTTGGTTAGTTTTGGAGTGGGGATCGTTCCTGATCGGAGTCGCGGGCTTTCCGGCCTGGCCAGGGGATTGTCAAGCCACCACTGCAGTTGCGCAAAAGGAGCTGAGAACGTTTGACAAGCCTCAACCTCGCTTGGGTGCTAGACACTTCATGGACACTTCATGGACACGTCGCCGATCTGTCGCAAGGCCTCATCGCTCGGGTCTGTCGTGTGAACTCTTCATAGACCTTTCTCCAACCAGCTAACTTCACAGAGCGCGAGCACTTCTTCTGAAGCAACGACCTTCGAGCGTCTTCCATCAGCCGCCCGTGATCACCTGGCGATGACGGCCAACAACCTTACCACAGACTTTGAGAGGTTCAGTGACGACGAGGGCCTCATCTGCGCCGTGCTGCCTGACGGCTACTCGAAAACGCATAGCGCCGAGGACGTGCGCAAGTTCGTGATGATACAGAGCCTGGCCACGGTCCTCTTCGTCTCGCACTGCGTGTTGCTCGCCGTTACCGAGGTTTCGCTCTTCTCCGTCATTTCGGTTTTCGACATCTTGATGATGCTCGTTGCCTTCTACCTGCTTCGCGTCAAGCACGACGCCCAAGGCGCCGCATATCTCCTCGCGGCCGTCATCAACTTCAGCGTCATCTTTGCCTGCCTCCACTACGGCTTCGTGGCCGAGATCTATATCTGGCTCGGATGGTGCGCTGCCTCTCCCCGAGCCATCAAAAAATACGTCTGTTCTAAGGGTTTGGCTTGCTGCGTTCGTACAGGGTGCCCAAGATCCTGTCGTTCACGTCAGGGTCCAAGAGCGGCATGATCGGCCTGGCGGTTGTGCTGGTCGAAGGAGGCAGCTTATTCCTGTGGGGCGTGTCCAACGAGCTGAAGTTCAACCCCACCTCCCGCATGTTCGCGGTCAACGCCTACGTGCTCTGCTTTGGCTTCACCTCCTGCATCCACGAATACTGCCGTGCCAGTCTGCTGCGCCAGCTGCGCGTACGTTCGCCTCATCAAACGAACAACCGATTCCTGTTACACCAACACACAACTCTCCACAACCCAGACGGCTATCGTGAAGGTGAAGCACGCCAACGCGGAGCTGCAGTCGGCGGCAGAGACCAAGAGCATGTTCCTGGCCACCACTTCCCACGGTACACGGAGAAATGATCGACGTCCATACAAGAGAGACACTTACTCACAGACCGCACCAACAACAATGCAGAGCTGAGGACACCCCTGCACGGCATCCTGGCCCTGTCCGACTCCTTGCTCGAGCGCATGCCGCCTTGCCACGCCGGACGGAAGTCGGTGACCACCATCGCCCAGTGCGGGCGGCACCTCATCTCGCTCCTCAACAATATCCTCGACTTTGAGAAGATGGGCTCGAACGCCTTAGCGCTCGAGTCTATCCCGTTCTCCGTGGCTTGCGAGGTCGAGAAGGTAGGCTCACTTGCGTCCCCCAGCAACTCCCTCATTGTCGACATATATATATAACCGGAAGCCCGGTCAGATATGTTCAACCTTTGCCGCGACGATGGCCAGCAAGCAGATAACTCTCGACAAGTCCTTCAACACGGGCGGCCTGCACATCGGCGATCCCCTGCGCTTCCGCCAGGTACCGGGCTGTATCCATCAGCCGTACACACAGAGGGACCTGGCAATTGATTACAAACAACTGCGTTGTATTGCAGGTGCTATGCAACCTGGTGTCAAACTCGGTCAAGTTCACTCCGAATGGTGGAACTATTCGAGTGCATGTAGAAAGCGAGCCGAGCGGCGGCGTCCGCGTGGAGGTGAGCGACACCGGAGCGGGCATCTCGCCCTCGGTTCAGGCCCGAATCTTCGAGGTCAGTCCAGTCTCCTCGCTTTCGTTCTTTTAGGTCTTGCTTGGTCTCTTTCGTTCTTTTCTTCTCCAATCTCCGAGCGAGCGCAGCTGACCCGCAAACCCACACGAACCGTGCACAGAGCTATGTGCAGGCCGACAGCTCGATTGGTCGCCGGTTCGGCGGCACGGGCCTCGGACTGGCCATCTCCAAGCGCCTGGTGGAGGCGATGGGCGGCCAGATCGGCTGCCAATCGGCGGTGGGCAAGGGCTCGACGTTCTGGTTCGCCTTGCCGCTCCCCATCGCGCCCGAAGACGCGTCGACAAAGTGTGGTGAAGAGCCCGAGCTGCCGAGCGACGACGACGGCGAGGCAAAGACCGCTCCAGAGACCACCGGAGAAGCAGCCAGCGGCCTCGATAGGTTGAAGGGCAAGCGCGTGTTGGTCGTCGACGACAACGTGGTCAACCAGAAGGTGTGCACAGCCATGCTGCGCCAGCTCGGATGCCCCTACAGCGTGGCCAGCAACGGGCAGATATGTCTCGACATGCTCGAGGACGACCAATTTGACGTCATCCTCATGGACTACCAAATGCCCGTCCTCGGTAACTTCATCACACGCAGACACATACACACACACAACACACAACACACTCTGTGGACCTCTCCTTAACCGGTTGGCTTTCACAGATGGGCTGCAGGCCACTCGGCGGATACGACACAACGAAGCGAAACATGGCTGCAGGCGAACGCCCATCATCGGACTCACGGCCACGGTCTCGGATGAGAGCACCGAGTCCGCGGGTGGCGCCGGCATGGATGACTGGCTCACCAAGCCCTTCAGTCGCGAACAACTGGCGGCCAAACTAAGTCGCTGGTTGTCGGTTGGTCGGTGACATCAAATGGAAAAAAAAAGTTGTAGATTAAAATTTAATCATTTTCCTGAGATTTAAACAGAACAAAAGCGGTCCAGCATCACGAATTGACAAGGATCCTTGCCAATTACCGGCGAAAGAGTAGGGACCATCCATTCAGAAATCCTCGCTTGCAAATGAGTAACCTCTAAATAATACTGATTTACAAAATGGAGGGGGAGCTGATTCGAGAACAGATGGAGAGGGTGAGCCTAGTGGAACAAGCGCTCATATGAGCCCGAGTTCAAGAGCTCTTCGAAACCCGTGCACTCGCCCGAGAGCCAAGGGACAGCCACGACCAGCACCCACCACCACGCCGACCACGCCCACAGCGTCCACCGAGCAGCGGAAGGAGGACTGGACCTGTCTCGCATGCGACGACCACCAGTTTGCGCGCAACACGCACTGCCGCCGATGCGGCCGCGCGCGAGCCACCGACGAGGCCACGCGCCTCCACCTCGCGCGGCAGAGGGCCGCCGAGCAGCAGCAGCGACGGCTCGACTGGACCTGCGTGTCGTGCGAC
>JANDJZ010000562.1:0-25463 GCA_027943245.1 Acanthamoeba sp. SK_2022b | reverse complement strand
CATCAAGAACCTCCTCCTGCTCGTCGGCTCCGACGAACTCGACACCGACCTCGAAAGTACGCATACTCGAGTGTTCTTGTGTGTGTGTGTGTGTGTGTGTGTGTGTGTGTGTGTGTGTTGCGTGTGTTCACGTTGTTGCTGCAACCAGGCAAGCTGGTGGACGAGGGCCCGGGCACGAACAAAATTTTGTTGCTCAACCTACTGTTCCGCGACGATTGCCTCTTTCGCGCCATCTCTGCCGTGCTCGCGCACCATCGCATCGAACAGGCCGACGCGTCGCTCCTGCTCTCGCAGTCGCCCGCCGATTGTCGGTCGCGACGATCGCGGCTCGAGTGCCTCGACGCTCGACTTGTTGTCGACGCGATCGTGGGTAGGTCCATCTTGCGCTTCGTGGAGGAGCTCGTGGCCAATCTGCGAAGGGAAGCCGCCGCCGCGGCATCAGTCAACTCCGAAGAGAACGAAGACAAAGAACGAAGACGAAGCGAAAACGATGCGCGACGGGGAAAGCGACGCAGGCCGACCAAGGAGGAAAAGCGACGCGTGGCGGCCGCCATGCTTCGCAGATACGGCCAGCAGCTGTTTGGCGTTCCGCCGTCGGGCCAAGGTGTAAGCATCGACGACGACGACGGCGTGGCTCGTCTCATCCACCTGCTGCGGGCACTCAACGACATTCGCTTCTTCATCGAGTTCGACTCGCTCGACGCGCTCATCGGCCGATTGTGGCCTTCGACGGCTGCGGACGACGACGGGTCCACGGCCAACGACAAGAGAGCGCGGCGGTCGGTCAGCGAGGAGGGCGAGCTGCTGGGCGCCACGCTCAACAGAACCAAGAAGAAGTCGACAAAAAAGAAGAGCAAGAGCAAGAACGAAACGACGACTGACGACGCGAAGAAGGCGGCCAAGAAGAAAAAGAAGAAGCGATCGAGCGGCGATTCCAAGCGACGAAGCGGCTCCACGACGTCGCGAGAGAGCAAGCGCAAGAGCGCCGACTCCACCCGTCGCCGGAAGGATTCGTTGACCTCGTCGTCCTCGTCGTCGACCACTTCGCCCAGGCGACGGCGCGACACTGTCGACAGCGCGAAACATGTCGACAGTTACAGCTGGCATTCGCTGCACGGCTACCTCCTGGCCGGCTACGAACAACTCGTGAGGCAGACCGCCCTCAAGGCTGCTGTCGACAGTGACGACGGCGACGTCGGCCGTGATGCCAGCCACGACATGGGCCGAGAGATCGAGGAGGGCATCGTGGCCAGCGTGCGCGAGATGATGCTCAAGCTACAGAGCCTGAGCGCGGTCCACTCGGTGCGCGCGATCGTGGGCGACGATGTGCTGCTCGTGACGTGCGAGGGCATGGACCTCTTCGAGGTGCTCCCGTCGCCCGAAGAGATGCTCGCCATCGAGCGCGCCGCCAAGAGCGAAGCCAGAAAGCAGCGGCGGGCGGCCAAGAAGACAAAGAACGAAAACGAAACAAAAAAGAAAGCGAAGGCCAAGGAGAGAAGAGACGACGAGGGGGCGAGCGTGCGATCGTCAACGGGCGACTCCGCCAAGGTTGCTCAGCCTACTGGAATGCAAGGAACGCCGTCGCGTCCGCTGCCGCCGCCCAAACGAGACAAAGTCAACATCAAGCTCATGGTCCTCGGCGACCTCCGGTACGTTTTTTTTTCGAAAATCATTATTATTTTGTTAATGCAAGTTTATGTAGTTCCTTTCTACTTTTTGATATTCTTATTATTATTATTAGATTGTGGCTTACAGTATCGCGTATGGCTGTGCGCAGAGTTGGCAAGACGAGCCTGATCCAGCGGTTCCTGCGAGGCAGTGCCTACGTGATGCCCAAGTACAAGCCCACCTACGCCGCCGACTTTGTCCACAAGAACGTTGTCTTGCTCGACAAGCCGCGTACGCTCCAGATTTGGGACACCTCGGGTAACGAGCGACAGCGCGCGCCCGACCGCGCGTTCTTCAAGGGTGTCGACGCGCTCATACTCGTGTTCGACCAGCGACGCGCGTCGACTTTCCTTCCGGCGCTGGACCGTCACCTCGACGATTTCCTCGCACACGCCGCCTGCCCCGACCCGCGCCACCTGCCTGTCGTCGTCATCGGCAACCGCTGCGGCGAGCGCGAGGGCGCGCAGACAGAGAGCGAAAGCGAAGGCGAGCGCGAGGTGCGCCGGAGCGAGGTCGAGGCGTGGTGCCGGGACAGGATCGAGAGCAACCGCCTCTTCGCCTACTTCGAGGCCAGCGCCAAGGAGGGCGCCCACGTCGACGACGCCTTTCTGCACGCCGCCAACGCCGTGCTCGACGTCTACCACTCAGGGGCCGGCTAAACCGCGAAAGCTTCTCTCTTTTTTTTGTTCGCTTTCGCTCTTTTGTAAATAATGAAGAGACGCTTCATTGCTTTGGCAAGTGTGGTTGGTTGTTGTCAACTCGTGTCACACGTCCCCGTGGAAGTTGTGGCTCATGAGCTGGGGAGGATCTGCTTCTCGCGGATGATGTACGGCTCACGGAGGATGTTCTTCTCGTGGAGCACCTCGACGAGGCGCTTGAACTGGCCCCAGTTGATGAGGCCGTCAAAGTTGATGTCCCAGTTGGGCCACTCCTTGTCCAGGGCGTGCTTGTCCAACGGTGTGCCCCAAATCCTCATCAGGTCGCACACCTGACCCCACCGCTCCGTTATTGACTCTTGACCAAGGCAATGTGGCCGAGGACACAGGTGGGCTTGGGCTAACCTCGGACTTGTCGAGGGAGTCGTCCTTGTCCGTGTCAAAGGCCTTGAAGAGCGCGTGCATGGCGTCCCAGTTCACGGGGTGAGCCTTCTCCTTGGACATTGGAAGATCGCTGCGCCCCACAAAGCCATCAATTCAGAAGGTTGCTTGGGGGGGGGGGGGTGAGTAGACAGGGCATGTTGGTGATGATGACCTTCTGATGTTGCCCTCGCGTTCCTTGTAGGAGACGTGGCCGCCGCCAGACTTGTCGGGCCTGCGCGCCTCCTGGATCATACGTTCGTGGAAGTGCTTGAACTCCTCCCAGTTCCAGTTCCCCTTGCAGTCTAGACTGCACAGCTTGAACTCCATGGGCGCGTCCTCCTCGTTCATCCCCACTTGAAGTTGTAGAAGAGTCGTTAATGAACAACTCTCCAAGCGAGAGATGTCGATCGCTGGAAGTGAGACATGAGAGGAAAGGAGGGGGACGTGCTTTCCCTGATGAGTCGAGCAACTTCGTCGAGGCTGAGGTGTCCGTCCTTGTTCGAGTCGTACTCGGCGAAGAGCTGCTTCATCTCGGCCATGTGGTCGTGCGAGTGGTGCTTGTGCACGTTGGGCGCGATCCGCTCCTCGCGCTTGGCTCCAGTACCTCTTGCAGTTGCCATCGTTCTCAGTATCGTTTCACTTGACTTGTCCTTTGTGTAGAATTGTAATTCGTCTTGTGTGGTCTCTGGTCCCCCAGCCTGGAAGCATAAAGTAGTCGAGGTGAGGGGCCGACATGCCTGGCTTTTCGACGCTGCCCTGGCGAGCTCTCTGGCGAAAGCTCAACGGGAAGCCGGATACCGCCCCGTCAGCTCTGTTCTCCTGCCCATTAAGTCATCAGCCAATCCCTGACCTTCCCGTTATGTTACAACTCATCACATAAAATAGATAAAATAGGCGGCGAATAGAAAATCAATACGATAAAATTTAAACCAACTATCTTATATATGTATATATATAGATCTCGGCGTACAACATGTGCAGAGTATGTACAGCTTGTATATTTAAATTTCAAGTTCGAGACACGAGACACGAGTCTAGCAGTAGAGCTTGATGTGGCTGGAGGTGCGCCACGAAGGCGTGAGCGAGGCAGTGGTGGGCGAGGAGGGCGAGGGCCGGCACACGGAGAGCTGCAGGAGGTGCTGGAGCGTGAGCACGTCCTCGCACCGGATGTGCTGCACGATCATGCCCAGCTGCGGGTAGAGGTGGTGGTCGAGCATCCGCACCAGCATCTCCTCCCGCTGCTCGCTCACCGCCCCCACCTCTGGCTCGCCCTCGCCGTTGGCCTCGTCTACGAGCGCGGCGGAGGCCTCCCTCACAGCGGGCGTGGTCATCTCGGGCTCGGATAGGCTCCTGCCCTTGGTCGCCGCCGCCGGCCCGCCTGTCGTCGCCGTCGAGGTCGAGGTCGACGGCTCGCCGTCCCTGGCCTCGGCCTCCTTGACGTGCAGCAGGAAGGCCAGGAGCTCGAGCGCGTAGCAGGTCTGGCGAGTCTTCTCCTCCTCCTCTTCGCTGAGCTCGGTGGCGGCGCCGTCGACGTTGGGCGACACGGCCTCCAGCGCCAGCGGCGGCGCCGCCTTGGAGCCACGCCGGCTGGACTTGGCGTTCTGCTGCTGCTGTGCCTGCTGTTGGGGCGTGCGTGGGGCGGTCTCCTTGCGTTCGAGGATGTGCTTGAGCCGTCGCGTGCAGGCGTCCAACACCACCTCCACCTGATACAAGTGGGCCAACTTGAACAGCTGCAGCAGGAAGTCCCACTCTGCACGCACTCTCTCCCTCAGCCCAGCCCGGCTCAGCACAGGTTCATGGGCACTGGGGCGCACCGTCGGAGAGTTTGGGCTCCTGGCCGAGTTCGTCGATGGCGAGGCCGGGGGAGGCGTACATCATCTTGAACAGGCAACGGACGACGCGACCGGGCGGGTGCTGCTGCCCGCGCATGTCGAGCACGCCCTGGCGGCTCTCCCTGGACCCGCTGGCCTCGCGTAGCAGGGATCGAAAGACGGGGCTGTGCACGGCCACGACCATTCGATGGACCCACACGCAGTCCTGTCCTACTTGCAAGTTCTCCTGCTCGCCCTTACCCGCGAGGTCCTTGTCCTCGTCCTGTTGTCGATCGCCGTCGCTACGTGGCTCGTCAGTAGCCGCTACAACGTTTGTTTGTGTCGACGTGGACGTAGCATGGCATTCCTCGCAGCCGCTACTCGAAGATGCAGAAGAAGATGCAGATGGAGAAGATGGGGTAGAAGATGGAGAGGATGGGGGTGAAGAATGTGTGGGTGCAGGGGGAGTAGGGGTGGAAGCGATAGGGTTGATATCGACTCTCAGGTCGGCGAAGAAGGTGGGGTCGTCGAAGGCAAGGGCAACGCTGGGCAGGACGCAGTTGGGCCATGTCAGGGCGGAGCAAAAGGAAAAGGGAGAGGAGCTGCTCGACTTGGTCGACGAAGAGGAGAGGGGAGGCAGGGAGGAGCTCCTCGACCGTGCCAAGTAGAAGTGGGGCGAGGACGAGCCCGACAACGCCATGTTGTTTCGACTTTCTCTGTACCAGTGGAGTAGCGCACGCAGGTTGCTTGAGCGTTGGGGGTTGTAGGGTGAGCAGTACGAACGTGTGTTGTGGCAACGAGACAAAAGACATGCAAGACAGGAGCCACTCAACAATCGGGCGAGTCGGCAACAATCAAGGGCAAACCCTCCGAAATTTCAACTCACTGCTGCCAAGACTCTGGCTGCACGCAGCACCTACTGTCCCTTCCTACAGTCCACCACAGGCCTCAGCACCAAGGGAGAGGCACTTGGGTGCGCTTGCACCGTGCTGCTGGTGTTGGTTTTTTCCTTGGTGAAGGGTACACGAGGCCTGACTCGACAGGTGTCTTTGGCGCAGTGCTGGTCATCGTCTGAATAGGTAAATGGACGAGGTGAGCGAGCGTTCCACGGGTGCCATCAGGGGCGTGATTGGGTGCGGGCACACAAGGCAGTGTCGCGATTGGGCAAATTGGTTTGGTTGTAGTAGAACGAAGGCGTCTGCAACACGAACGCGAAAACGACGAAATTGAAGAGAGTAGAGATCAGGGTTGTGGGTCCGGAGTACGGAGTGTCATACAAGCCCAGCCAATGGGTCACTAAGGCAGGAGCCAATCCAGCCTTCGATTGGAGTTTCGCCCAAGAGTCGACCTACCTGCCCTTTCGGTCTGGACCACTCATGATCAAGGTGGTCAAGTATAAAGGCCTGGTACAGGGCCAATGGTAATCATCAGTCCTCGCTCTCCTCAACACAGACCCACCACTCCTTTCTGCTCGCAGTGCTCTATCTCACTCACTCCACGGGACCGACTCAGCGAAGATGGCCTACTCCAACCGACTCCTGTGCATTCTCGGACTGACCCTCGCCTTCGTGGCCCTGGCCTTTGCCGGCGCCGATGAGACCACCGTCGTGGGCGCCACTTCTGTGATCGCCGCCAACACCACCGTCGTGGGCTCCACCGGTGCCGACGTCAGCAAGACCATCGTAGGCGCTACTGTGCCGGTGGTACGTCTTCCCTCACTTTGTCGCGCTCGAGTGTGTTGAGCTAGCTGACCCTCAACCTCACCCATAACTCAAACAGAGCGCCGAGATCATTCCGGGCAAGATCGTTGTGCAGCCGCCCGCTGTCCAGCCGCCTGCTCTGCTTGTTCAGCCCGGCCTCGTCTCGGTCCCGCCTTTCACTGTGCTCCCGCCGCCGGTGCAGCCGTCGCCCCTGACCATCCAGCCTCCGCCCGTGCAGCCGTCGGCCATCGTCGTCACTCCCGTCCCTCTTCAGGTACCCTTTGCTCCTTTAGGACTGGCCCTGCCTGTTGGCCAGTTAAAAGCTGACACTCGCGGATTGGTTACCTTTTCAGGGAGCCCCCTTGACTGTGTCTTTCACTCCCATCGCCGTGCCACCGCTGACGGTTAACCTGCCTGCCGTGTCGGTCCCCCCGATCGTTATCCAGATTCCCGCCTTCACCATCTACCCCGAGGCCGTCCAACTCCAGCCCATCGTCGTCCAGCCTCCCCCCGTGGTCATCGAGGACATCTCCATCACCCCCACTCCTCTCCAGGTGCGCTTCTCTCGACTTGTCACGCAGCCTTGTCGTTCTTGCCCAACTAACTCCACCACGACAGGGCTCCGCCATCACCGTTGAGGTTCCTGCCGTCTCGGTGCCTCCTCTCCGCGTCCAGCCCCCGCAGGTCCAGGGTGCCGCGTTCACCGTCACTCCTTCGCCTGTCCAGCCGGCCGCCTTCACCGTCGTCCCGCCGGTGGTGACTCCCCCTCCCGTGGTGATCGAGTCCACCACTACCACCACCAAGACCGTCTCCATCCCCGAGACCACCGTTGCCGCCACCACCACCATCGTGGGCTCCGCCGTCACCACCAAGAGCGACTAAGCTTGGCCGCACACACCCAGACCACGGCGCCATGATCTATGATCCCCGCCGGTGCATTTTTTAGATAGCTTTTTATATAAAATGAATATATTCTCCCAAACAGAATTGCAAATACCAAGCTCCGCACAGGATGGAAGGGAAGGTGAGCAGGAAGAGGAAGCTTGAGGACTGTACGCCGGGAGAGGCGGAGATGCTTACGTGCCCAGTGATAGCGTTGCCCCCTCTTCCTCCTGAAATCGTGCAGCACTGCTTGTCCTTCCTCGATGCCCACGATCTTCTCACTGCGCGCTACGTTTCGCGCCTCTTTCTTGCCCTTGCCGACCTTGACTCGTATGCTCACCCTTCTCTTTTCAATCTTGTCCATTAATCTATTTGATTATTTATTTTCAAATATTAAATTTTAAATAATCTCTTTTCTTGGTTTTGAGCACTCATCATTTGGGTAGGCAATGGCGGAACTTGTACGGGCGCGAGTGGTCAGCCACGCCAGCACAGATACGCCACTACCGAGTGCAGGCTGCGGCGGACACTCACAGCGACGAAGAAGGCGAGGAGGAGCTGGAGGCGATGGGACTGGAAGTGGAGGCAGGCCGTGGGCAACTTGATGGCGGGGGTGCTACATCAGTGCCGTCAACCGACGCCGAGCAGGCGGCGGCCGAGGGTGGGGCCGATAGCAACAAAGGACCCGCGGCGGAGGAGTACAAGCGCGAGCTTCCGCTGGTGCGCGGTCTCACGTCGTGGAAGCAGTTCTTTTGGCTGCGAAGGTTGCTCCGCTTCTCCCCTCCGTTCACTGGTGGCTTCTGAACGTGATCTGACACGCACACGCTCACACGTGCACATGTGATGCCCTTCTGTTGCAGAAAAGTGGAGGCCAAGCACCTGGGGAAGGTGGGCCACCCGCACCAGAGGAAGGTCTCGGACTTCTTCATGGCCGGATTCAGCCTCTACGATAAGAGGCCCAAGGTGCCCTCCGCCCTCTCCGCAATCCGCACATCCGGCGCGCGCTCGCCCTCTACTCACTTGTTCACTCCGGCGTGAAGGTGGAAGACGACCCGATGCAGTGGAACGAGGACCGAGACGACCTCGACACGAGAATGCTGTACGTGGTCAGCCAGGAGGAGTTCCTCTCCGCCCTCTCCTTCCCACTGGTACGCCCCTTCTCGAGACCCTGGCGCGCGCGCTCCTCAACGGGGGGGGGGGGCGACGTGGCGGGAGACAGACCAAAAAGGACCTGCGCACGGCCTACACCGGCCTGGGCAACGTGTCCATCGAATTCGCGGTCTACCAAAAGCAGTTCCCGCACACCAAGCGAGGTGCGCTACTGTGGCGCTAAAGGGCTCTCGTGTTTGTCTTTACTGCCACATCGATAACACGTATCACACGCCACACACGCAACACACGCATCAGCGCTGCGAAGTTGGTACGAGCAAGCCATTGATTCCTACCGCAAGTCGGAGGGGCTGGCCCCGAACGAAACGATCAAGTCCATCGAGCACTCCTACCTCGCCGGTACACCCCGGAACACCCTTTTTATCTAAATATATATAAATAATACAAATATACGCGTTTTATATTAGTATAATATTTATTGCCACAGCTTTGCTCACACGCTGTTTGTGGCAGGCGTGATTCGCACGTACGGCGATTCCGACATCCATACCCACGAAGAGGCCATCGCGGTCTTCCAGAGCGCACTCGATCTCTTCCCCGACGTACGCATACATTCTTTGTTCCCAATTTATTTTGCGATTCTCTCTTTTGTTGCGTGTTTGTCCAGCAAACAAAGAGAACCGTCGAGGACAACGAAGAGTGCGCCTACATCATGCACGAGATCGCCACCAAGCTGTTCGAGCAAAATCACCTAGAGGTATCCGTTTCTCATTCGTTCATTCGTTGTCCTCTTCATTTTGTTTATTTATTTATTTTCTTCTTTAATTTGGTCGCTCTCTCGATACGCGACGCGCAGGAGGCATTGGTCTGGTACGGCAAAGCCATCAACGAGTATCAAGAAGCGACCGACGAACTCTCTCCTCCGCTCGTCCTCTCCAACCTGGCCGGTACGTGATACGGCGCACCGGCACGAACGCGCGCGCTTTCTCTCTCACCTATTTCTATCAGATGCCATCAAGGAAAGCGCGGAGCTGATGCCGACCATCGAAGAAAAGCTGGCGCTGATCGATCAGTCGATCGCTCTATACAATGTACGTCTCGTGCGCAGTCCCCCCCCCATTGTCACTACTGGCCTACCTCACCCTCCTGTGTGTTGTGTGTGCGCCGCGCCCACATGCAGGACGCCCAGGAGTTGGCGGATGACACGGACACGGAGGTCCAAATGATACACGGCCTCGCCGTCGTGTACCTCACTCGAGCCTGCTTTCTCGACAACTATATCTCCGCGCTTCAAGAGGTGAGCCGCCCTTTCCTCCACCAACGCGCAACGCCCGCTGAATGAACGAATTGTCGGCGACACGCCTGGCCCTGACACTTTGATGCACGACAAGAAGGGGGCCGGCGCTGGCGCGCTCGAACTCGAGGCTGCGAGCAAGGACAGGCAAGAGTCGGTGGCGCATGCAGAGCAGGTTCTCAAGAGCACCGAGGCCTCGCTGAAAGACCCCTACACCGACTTTTGCTTCGCCCGCATTTGTGCTGGTACCGTTGCGTGCGCGTGCGCGTGTGCGCGTTGTGCGGTGGTGGCACTGAACTTGTATGGGTGTTGCAGTCGCACGCCGATTAGATGAGTGCAAGCAATGGCTGGAGAAGTGTCAGCACAGGCGATACCTGGGCAAGATGCGTAAGCTCCACCGACTGGCGTTCAAGAATGTGGAGGACCAGGAATGGTTCCAGCGCATGGTCGCCGAACAGACCGCTGCTGCTGGCATCCTCTGCATCCCTGACGAAGATGAAGCAACCAGAGCTGCCACGTAGCGCACCAGCTTGCGTGCCTTCTATTAATATAAATACCTAAATTAGAATTATTTTTATTCTATTTACTTTCTGCTGACGTCAGGCTTACTAAGCTGCCGAATCTTTGGGCGTACGAGTTTTTTTTGATAAATTAACACGCAAAGATGAAGCGGCTAGCGAGAACATCAGTCACTACTTCTGCGCCATCCCTTCATATTGCGCGTCGCTCGGTTGCGCCTGCAACTCGAAATCTGCTACTCAGTCATAATGGCGCACCATCGGGGAGAATCTGGATGATGGCGTCGCGCGGCTTCCGTGTTACGCCGTCTGCCAATGTGGACATGAGGGAGGTACTGAATGCAGCCTTCTCTTTCAGACCGACGCCCGAATCGCTCGAGTCCAGTACGCTGCTGGCCAAGACGAAGGAGCTGCCTGAGGACATCAATTTCGAGCTCCAGCTGCCGCTGCTCAAGGCCGCGCTCAACCAGCACAAGAAGGCCGACGTCATCCGCCTCATGCAGGACCTGGCGCGGGGCAACGCGTCCGCCAGGGCCCTCATCCTGTCCCGCGTAGAGCGCTTCACCAAGCAGTTGGAGGAACAGATGGTGCAGACCCAGCAGAAGGCTGTTGCCTCATCCAACGCTGCCAAGGTGAGCGCCAACACCAAAAACATCGATGTGCAGCAGCCCGCCACCAAGGAGCCCGCTTCCAAGGAAGGCAAAAGTGCCACACCAACAGGTTCGTAGCCACTACTCGTGTAGCCACTACGCGCTTCTTTTTATTATTTTTTTATTATGTGTTTAAATAATTATTTTTTGCCGTGTAGACAAGATGTCGTTGCAGGAGGCGGTGCTGCACGGCCAGCTCAGTGCGAAGGAGCTGGAGGGCGTGCTGCGCGACCTGCACCGCGACATCACCCTCTCTCCCGCCGATGAGCAGCAGATCAAGGGTAGGCCCTGCCCCAACTTCTTAACGCGTAGTCTCCCCGACTTCTGACTCGCGCCGTACACCAGAGGAGGCAAGAGCCCTGTGGGAGGCCGGCACGGCAGCGGTGATGGCCGTCGACCAGTCCTTGCCCAAACACTTCACCACCATGGTAGCGACTCCCCCCCTTCTCCTCCCCAACCCTTTCTACTCTCTACCATGCATGCTCAATCAGTCGTATGCAAACGCTCATGACCTTTGCGCATCTTCACCATCACCATCATCATCGACATGATCATCATCATCATCACCAACAACGCCAGGTCCTTGAGGAATTCCCCTGGGCCGATCTCCTGTTGGCGGACGACGTCACCAAGCTCGTCATCGAAAGCCCCGTGTCCAAGGCCGCGGCCAGGATTCGGTACGACCGTTCGGTCTCTCACTTGCTCGGCCCTCCTTCGCTGGCCGCTCACGCTCCGCTCCGCTGTGTTCTCCGACGAACGTTCCACACCAGGGCCACGGAGGTGCTGGAGAGGCAGGAGAAGATCAAGAAGGACATGAGCTGGATCTCGCGACTCGTTCTGCCTTCGATCGCGCCGTCCAAGGTCAGGAAGGGCCAGACGCCCCACGTCTACGACGCCGCGTTGGACGCCTTTATCCACAACGACTTTGATAAGCTGCTCAGCTCTCCCACCGGCGAGAAGTACATCGAGGCAATCTCTCCTCTCCCCTTCTTGTCTTGCGCGCGCGCGTGTGTGCTATGCGACTGAGCTGAGCTTTGGTGGCGCACACACGCACGCACAGGCTACGTTCCGGCACGTGCTGCAGAAGTTCGAGGACGCGCCGGAGAACATCGCGCGCACGATCGCTGCGACCCTGCACAGCACGTTCGTGGGTCACTTCATCGCCAAGACCATGGCGACGGGGATCGACTACTACTCGCCCAAGAGCTTCGCCAAGAAGCTCCTCGCGCCCATGAAGCCGCTCAACCCCTACTTTGCCCAGCGAAAGCGCGAGCTCGATGCCTCATCGCCCTCGCAGTCGGCCAACGCCTAGGCTTCTCCCTCTCTCTCCCTCTCTCCCTCTCTTCATAAAGGTGGCTTAAGAGCGTAGCAAGCAAGCAAGCAAGCAAGCAAGGCACACTCACAGGGCGGCCTTCTTCTTCTGGTGCGCTTTCCGCTTGACCAGCATGTCGATCACGTCTGGCACGAACGGTCGCAGCGCGTAGGCGAGCTTGCCGCTCAGCGTCAGCACCACCTTCCGTCGCCTCTGTTTGTTTCGTTTGGTCGTCGCAGCGCCGTCAGTTAGCCTATCTACCCCCCCCCCAATCTCTCTGAACTAAGGCCCTACACGACACACTACACACGCGTCTGAGACAGCGAACCTGGTCGGCAGCCTCGACGATGAGTTCGGCGCAGCGCTTGGGGGACATCATGCCCCCCGACGCCGGATTGAAGTCCTTCGGCCCGTACGAGTTCTGTCGGATCTCCGTGTCCACGTACCTGCACCAGCCCACCCCCCCGCGCGTGGCCAGTCAGCCAGCCTCCCTTTCCTCTCTCTCTCCCCTCTCTCGCAGCACACATGCGCACGCACACGCACGCATGCACGCCGCATCATAGCACACGATGAGTTACCCCGGGGACACGATCGTGATGGGCACGGCTGGGCCCAGCTCGGTCCGCAACGCTTCGAAGAAACCTGCAGGTAAGGAGGTCAGTGGAGGTTATTGCGCTGAGGAGAGAGGAGAGAGGAGAGAGGAGAGAGGAGGAGGTGTGGAGTGACGACGGCACCGTTGACTGCAAACTTGGAACCGCAGTAGCCCGTGCGCAGTGGCACGCCAGTCTCGCCTGCGCAGAGAAACGAAAAGGCAAATGACAGGTGGAACGCCACGTCAGACGTGATGGCGTTGCGTCTTCTACACACGCCGTCGTGTGTGTGTGTGCGTGCGTGTGCGTGCGTGTCGTGCGTGTGCGATGCCCTGTTGGAGTACCCGAAAGCGAGCCGACCACCACGATCTTGGGCTGAGGGCTCTTGCGCAGGAAGGGCAGGGCAAAGTGGGTCGTGTAGACGTAGCCAAAGTAGTTGGTGTCCATCAGCCTGTGAAAGATCTCCAGGTCCTGCGTCCCATCACCATCGCCATCATCAAAATTGGTAGACTGCCAACGCACACCCACCTGAGCTGTTTGTTTTGCTTTATTTATTCTTTATTATTTATTTTATTATTTATCATTTATTTACCTTGAGCTCCTCGAACGCGATGTGCATCGACACTCCTGCGTTCAGCACCAGGTAGTCGAGGCGGCCAAAGATGCGGATGGTCTCCTTGATCAGGAATCTATGGTGGGGGAGTGGATGACAGGAAATGTGTGTGTGAGAGAGAGAGAGTGGCCCCTATCGAGACAAGAGGAGGCAAGCCCTAAAGGGTCACACGCACTTGCACTGCTTGGGCTTGGACACGTCCGTGGGGATGATCGCAACCTACATGCAGCACACGGAGACGACAGACGTGAGCCACCGCGAAGCCAGACATCGTGGAAGCGTGCGTGTCTCTATGCATTCGAATGCATAGTGTGGTGTCTCACCTCACACCCGAGCTTGCGGCACTTGAGGGCGACAGACTTGAGCTTATCCCGTGACCGTGCAGCCAGGACGAGCCTGGACGGGGCGAAGAAGCCCTCAGCAAGAGAGAGAGAAGGAGCAGAGCAGCAAGTGCGCGTACTGGCAGGGGCGGGTCGAAGCGTATTGCAGAGCGATGGCTTCCCCTATGCCGCTGCTAGCTCCGGTGATGACGATCACAGGCACGAAACCTCCATTTCCAGCATCGTCTACCCGCCCCCTTGCCGTTAATCGCAGGAACAAACCCCACGGGAATCGAGACGCCAAAAGAATGCAAACCTCTCGAAATGGCGTCATCGAAGGACGGATACTCCTCTTCCTCTGCAGAATCTTTCTCCATCTCGTACCGACAATTAGATTGCTCTGTTTCCTTTTTATGTCGACTTGCAAGCAAGCAGCGGCCCATTTCATTTTGGGCAAGGGGCACCCTTGACCGCGGCCACTCTGTGGAAAGCTGCCAGCCGTGAAGTTCAGGGGGCTGGTTCCTACTGGAAGATCGCCTGGCGCACTTTCGATGCAATAAGCAGGCAATAGCACTGACACACAGTGCTCGCCAGAAGGCACAAACATGGTAAAGGAATCACAGGCAGCGGTGAACAAGGGGGTACTCCTCTCCTCGGGCAATTTAGGCAAGCGCGCTGGATGAGGGCATTTCCCTGATATGTCCAATCCTCACACTGCGAGCTTGGTGCACCTACACGCAGGTGGTGGGGATCATTGTTGATGAACCAAATCCTGGCCTTATGTCCGCGGATTGACGTTCTGGCGATCGCGATTGGCCGAGGTCGCTTCGAACGAACAACCACGCTGAACTACAGGAAATCTGAAATATGTGTACTCACCGCAAGTTGAGCGTGTTTTACATTTTTTGGGAGATATGCTAGAGTTGGCGAATTTTCGGAGCTTGGTTTCCCGAGCCGTTCTGGGTGGCAAACAGCGACGTTGTCGGCTGGGTTTGAGGCCAATTTTCGGCCGCTTTGAAGTTGGGTGGGGGCAGAGGTCCGGCGGTCAGTACAAAAGCGAGGTAAGGTCGATCGTCTTCTTCTCTTCTCTCCTCATCCATACCACGCACAGACACCTGCAGTACCACCACACTTTTCGTTTCGCGGATAGGGCACCACCTCATCTCACTCACACAGCCACTTCACCACATTCACACTTTCACCCTCACTACAACCACCACCTTCACTTCACCTGCACACACCTTCACTTCACCTGCACACACCTTCACTTCACCAAACCTCAACCACCGCACCACTACACCTCAACTACCGCCACCCACCATCACCACACAAAATGTTTCGCTTTCTTAGAAGATTGAAGGAGAACACTACTCACAGGAAGAGGAAGGGCTGTAAGCAGCAGACCCCGACTCCTGCCGAACCCACTCCCTCTCGCTCACAACAGGAGCAGGAGCAGCACCCCTCCAGCTTGGGCAGCAACAACGACATCATCATCAAGTCTAACGACCCCAACGCGCCCTTTGCCCTGGCCAGCACCGTATCGGCCTACGTCACCCCCTCTGCCTCTCGCACCGCTGCGACCTTCCTCCACAAGTCTGACATCGCTCACAAGATCAAGAGACGTATCAAGAGCGTGTCTGCTACGTTCCAGACAGTCGACAGCCTCGACCTCTCCTCTTCTCCCTCGGCTGCTGCTGCGCCTGCAACTGCTGCTGGTGCTGGTGCTGCTGCTACTTCACCTTCTTCCTACACAGCGTCTACTATCTCGAGCAGGGTCCATGCGATCTGCCTCTCGCTGCCCTCGAACACGCTCGCCGTGCCTGACCTGTCCGCAGATCTGGGCCCCTCCACTACTCGGCTCTGTGCCTCCCTGCCCGCCCGTTCGTCGAACCGCGTAGCGTTCGAGCCTCTGCCCGAGGAGAAGTCGTGCTTCGACGCGCTGCCGCTCGAGCTTGTGTCCCACATCTTCAGCTTCCTACCGGCCTCGTCCCACGACATCTGCAACGCGAGCGCCGTGTGCTGGACCTGGCGCGAGCTCATCACCAGCGACTCGAGCCTGGCCGCCCGTCGGCGCCAGCACTGGCGATACGTCAACTGGCGCGCTGGCCGCTTCTACCTTCGCAACACCGTCCCGCTCAAGACCCACCCCATCTGGCAGCTCCTCCCTCGGCCCAACGCCAAGGTATTGGACCCCTCCTCCATCTTCAGTGCTGCGTTCTGCGGTATCGAACTGCACTTCTTGATCAGGGCAACTCAATGCTTTTTCCCTGAGCAGGATACCGTTTTCCACTACTCGGGCATGGACGGCTCCGTGCAGGCGCTCGACCTCAAGAGCGGCGAGCTCACCGCTTCCTTGACCCTGCCCTCGCAGGTAAACTCTTTACTCCTTTATTAATTCATTTATTTCTTTATTAGATATTTAATTTTATTCTGACTTTACGGTGGCCTTCCGCAGAACTTCCCGGTGCTCGCGGTCAACGAGTCGTGCACGCGTCTGGTCATCTCGACCAAGAAGAGCAACGACACCTTTGCCGTGGAGGAGTACAACTTCTCCTCGGGCCAGCTGGTGCGCAGCATCGACTGCCACAGCGGGTGGATCACCTGCCTCCAGTTCCTCAACGACAGCCACGTCGTGACCGGCTCGCAAGGTAACCTCCATCGCTTAGCTGTGGTTGATGTTCGGTCAAGGCGCCTTGACTCACTCTCGAGAACCAATGCAGACCACTCGCTCAAGCTGTGGGATCTGGACTCGGGCGAGTGCAAGAAGCAGTTTTCGGGCCACACTGCGTCGGTCACTTGTCTGCAGGTCCTGAAGCGCAAGAACAACGCTCCCGTGCGCTTGGTGAGCGGATCGCAGGACGGTTCCATCAAGATCTGGGTATGTACATCCTATCCCTCCTTCCTCTCCTTCTTCCGCCGCTACTCTCGTCCTCGTAGTCCTGCTTTGAATAAAATGGCCCACACCCAACTCCTACACCGTTCGGTTGTTTATTAACATTCTTATTTGTTTAAACAAATTGATTTTTATTTCCTCATTTTTATTGTGTAATCTGTCGTTATTCGAGACACGTGTTTTGCCTGTGTTCCGTGTTATGTTTGCTTACGTATTCTTTCTCGTTGTATCATTGGCTGTGTTGTGCCTACAGGACGTGGACAGCGGGGAGGCGTTGCACACCCTGCCGTGCCGATTCCCTATCTTTGCGCTGCACGCCGAGAACAACCTGGTGGTGGCCGCCGGCTGCAAGAAGGAGAACCGCACCAGCGAGAAGGGCTGCCTGAAGCTGTGGAACTGGGAGCGCGAAGTCGTGCTCAGGGACCTCGGCACCCAGGCCAGAGGTACCGCCACCCACCTTTCCTCCCTTTCCATTTTTGTCGACCACGGTCCTGACCCAGCCCCGTTGTCACCATAGCCGAGAAGAGCATGGCTCCGATCAGCGGCGTCTTCCTGAGCGGCACGCAGATGCTGACGGTCGAGAGCGGCTGGATGAGCTTCCGCTGCAGGAAGTTCAGGAAGACCGGCGCCATCCGCCTCTGGGACATCCAGACCGGCGCGCTCATCGCCAAGATTGCTGGTACCATGGCCTCACGGGGTAGCCCCGCCCGCGTACATACGCACACGCTAACACCGCTCTCTGCCGTATGCACGCAGACTTCCGTATGCGCGAGCACACGAACAAGTCGCAGTGCGTGGTCTCGCTCCTGGTGGACGACGACAAGAACGTCATCGTCGGCATCGAGGAGATGGAGCACATCAAGCCATCGTCGCTCTCGCACATCTTCAAGATCAAGAGCATGGTCAAGGTGTGGAGCCTCAAGGAGGGCAAGTAGACGAGCCACGCACGACACACGTAAGCAGGCGACCCATCCCAGGGACCTCCGTTTCAACTGTACCACCCACGCGCACCTACCAGTGACGACACGACCGAGGAAGACGCTACGCGCTTCATCGCCTACGCGACGCCGACCAAAGACGCAGCAATGCACTCGATAGAGTGGGAGAGCCCTCAAGAGTGAGGTGACTCCTCAGCCGATCGATGACCTGACGACGGGTCGTGTTTGCAGATGCACGCGCCGCCTGCCTTCTGGCTCCCGCGAGTGGAGCAAAGGGTTGGTTGGCGCGATGCCCCACATCCATTCGATCAAACAAGAATACTTATTTATTCCTTCTCCCCAACCACGCCTTCGCTCTTTTCCTCGCTTTTCGCTATTCTCTTCTCTCTTTTGCCGTCCCCTCCTGCTTCGCGTACCTTTCGTTTGTTGCCTGCTGTTTGTATCGTTCCTACTTGCAGTGTCGAGTGACAGCATCACCATTCCCGTCCCACCTGGAGAAGAGAGTGGCTTAGTTGATTTGGTCCATCGAAGTGGTCGGCTGTTGTAGGCCTAAGTGAGAAGGAAGAGTTACCGGCTGGCGAAGTGGGTGCCCCTCGAGGGGCAGCATGGAGCAGTGGAGCAGCCTTGAGATCTCAAGGGAGTGAGCCAAAGAAGGAGCACGCGAGTTGCTGTGCAGGTAGTGTGGCGTGTGAGCTTGTTGTGGTACAGGTTTAAATGAACGAATAAACTATATACTGTTCTCACATTGTTAAGACCAGGGTGTTCATGCATTCGGATTGGTCTGTTCGACCGGAGCCAGGGTGCCGACGTCCAACGCCGGAAATTCGGTAGACCTCCACGCCTTGCCGGGCCACCATGGCAAAGAGCCAGAGGTCCACACTGGCTGGCCTCAACATGTAAAGCCTTAAGTGGTCCCCGCATATGTTGCAGTCCGATCACATTCTCGTACATTCGCCGAGATACCCGCAACACCCACACCGGAAAGCCTCATGTGGGCCTGGTGATCCGCCCATTGGCGGCAAATTCACAGTTCCAGTGCGATCGTTGCAACCTAAAGAGCAGTTCTCAAGGCACGGACGCCGTTCTGTATCCACGATATACGCCATCCACACCACGGCAAGGTGCATATCTACTGTCAACGGGTGCATGCCTCCACTGTTCTCAAGCGGGGAGGGAGTAGCCACGCACCTCGACCAAGAAGTGTTCAACCTCTGGGCCTCCAACTGAGGCGCAAGCGCTAAACCTGGACTCACCCTGTCTGTTGCTTCCGTTTCTGTGTTTGGCGGCAAAGAACGGACACCTTGAGGCTGGTTTCGGAGCCTTGTTCTTTCGAAACTGTTTGGACAAACGTTTGAGGAGTTCAGGAGAACCGCAGAAAACGATTGAGCAACAGAGACCAACTGACGGCCCCGTCATGGGCAGTCTGTGGTGGTGGGCAAAGCCCCGTCGTCTCCACTTTGATCGCAACCCCACTGCAGTAACAGCTGCCGGCATCGATAGACAATTTACAACCAGAATTAATCATCAGACCTCAATCTGCAGATTAATTCGTAGCGCATACGGAAAAGATGGGAAGAACCATGAGCCTCTACTTGCTCTTTGCATGCTTCACCATTGGCATGATGCAGCTCGCAGTATGTCAGGAGACCGCAGAAACCGTAGCTACGGTCTCTCCCAACGTCACCTCGTGGACCCCCGTCGTCCTCATGCACGGTGCGACTCTTGAATTGAGTGTTGAAATCATTTTCGAATATAAAAAATATTGATAATTTAAACCATTTCGAATATTATGACGGCTTTTAGTTAATTAAATAACAAAAACGCAGGTAGTGCGTCGAGCACGGCCACGGTGATGCACACGCGCAACCTGCTGCTCAAGGCGATGCCGGGCGTCTACGTGAAGGCCATCGAGATCGGCAACGGCATCCTCGACTCCCTCTTCTGGCCCATGGACGAACAGGTAACGGCCGTTACTCCTCCTGCTGCTCCTGCTCCCACGCGTACAGCGAGCAGCTGGCCACTCACTTGCCTCTTTCTCCCATCTCAGCTGGACGAGTTCTGTGCCAAGATGAAGGCCGACCCCGAGCTCGCCGGTGGCGTCAACATCCTCGGCTTCTCTCAGGTTCGCACACACACCCACACATGGGAGTCGATGGCTCACTACTCACATGTGTTGTGTTGTGTTGTGTTGTGTTGTGTTGTGTTGTGTTGTGTTGTGTGTGTGTGTGTGTGTGTGTGGCGGTCGCGTGTCATGTGTAGGGAGGCCTGCTGATCCGCGCCTACGTGGAGCGATGCAACAACCCGCCGGTGAAGAACCTCGTCTCCTACCTGGGCCCTCAGATGGGCGTCTACGGCGTGCCCCGGGTACGGCAGCTGCCGCCTTTGTGGTCGCCCACACGCAGCAGCACCCCTCATTCGCTCACGCCATGCGCGTGCGTGTGGCTGTTGAGTGCAGATCTGTTGGGTGCCCTACATCAACACGACACTCGACACGCTCGTCGGAACGTTCATCTACTCCGAGTGGGCGCAGCACCTGTTCTCGTTCGCCGGCTACTGGCGAGGTTCGCGTCCATTTTTATATATATATATATAGAAATAACATAATATATTAAAGAGAGAATTTATTTATTTATTTAGTATTTATTTCTAATCGCACGTGCGGGCGTGTAGATCCTTATCAGCTGCAGACCTACCACAAGAGGTGCGAGTTCTTGCCCGACATCAACAACGAGGGCCCCGAGAAGAACCCCGCCTACAAGAAGAACATGCTCACGCTCGAGAACTTTGCCATGATCTACTCCGAGGTCGATCAGGTGAGCCTGCACGCCACGCATGCGCACACGCGAGCGACGCGTTTCGGCTGACGCACGCACGCACGCACGCGCGTGACTTGGGGGGGGGGGCTTGTCATGCAGACGGTGGACCCGCGCGAGTCGTCGGTGTTTGGGTCGTACGCTCCCGACGACGACACCAAGGTGCTCGCGCTGGAGGACCTGGACCTCTACAAGGAGGACTGGATCGGCCTCAGGTGAGCGTGACTGCGAGCGAGCGAGGCTCTGCACCCCCCCCCCCTCCTCTCATCCATCGCCACCACACGGAGATTGCTCACGACGCACTTGGTCAGAGAGCTGGACGAGACGGGGCGCCTGCACCGCTTCGGCATCCCGTGCTACCACGGGGACTACTACTCGGCCTGCTACGGCGTGGCGTTGACCAAGTATGTCCTGCCCTTCCTGATGGGCACCTGGAACGGCACGGTGCCCCAGCCCGAGCCCGACGCTGCCGGCAGTGGTTCCTCCTCTGGCCCGAGCCTCCACCTCGACAGGCTGCTGCCGTCGTACGTCATGACGCGCGAGTAGTCGTAGGAGAGGTTTTCTGCTGCGCTTTCCCGATCTGTACATACCTTGGGCGTAATTGTTATTGTTGTTATTATTATTTTCATTTTATTAATAAAATGATAATTACATGTCTTTTTTTGAATCATTTAATGCTGTTTGGTGGGTTGTGTCTTTTCGTCCGCTCTTTCGCCCGCCACTGGCCAACCACGGCCGAACGCAAACCGGACAACAACCGCCAATTGCCCCTGTTTAGTAGGGATGATGTTGGCCAATCACCGCTCATCGAATCGGACCCCGCCAATGGTGATCATGTTGACGGCACATAAAAGAAACAACCGTGCCGTGGAGTTGGCTATTATCTGCCTATCTCACTCCACCACATCACATCAACATGGGCCGGTCCGTCATCGCTTCCGCGGCCGTGCTTCTGCTCGTGGCGCTCCTCGCCATCGAGGCCTCGGCCAGCTTCAACTCGACCATCACCAGCCGCGACTGCGCCAGCACGAGACTCGCCCGCGTCAAGAGCAGGCAGGACCCGGTGCGAGGGTCCAACCTCGGCGCGTGGCTCATACAGGAGGACTGGATGGTGGGCTGGCTGTGGAACCAGGGCGGCTGCGACCCCAACCAGTACCCGGGCGCCTACCTGCTGGAGCAGTGCCTGGGCTCCAACGCCTACAACATCATTTCCAAGCACTGGGCCACCTTCATCACCGAAGCGGACTTTGCGCAGATGGCCAAGTACAACCTCAACACGGTGAGGTTCCCCATCGGCTGGTGGCAGATTTACGACACGCAGGGCGGAGCGTCCAAGGCCCAGCTCAAGCAGTACGTGCAGCCCACCAACTACCTCGTCGGCGGTCTCGAGTACATCGACAAGGCCTTCGAGTGGGGCCAAAAGTATGGCATTGCCATCCTTCTCGGTACCTCCTCCGCCCCTCCCCCCGTTGTTTTTATTGGCCTATTTATTTTATTATCCTGATTGGCTAAGCCTTGTTATCTCGCAGACATTCACGCCGCGCCCGGGTCGCAGAGCGGCAACCAGGACTCTGCTCCGCCGGACAACACAGGTACACTCATCACCTCCTCAGCACGCTCGGCCACGTGAGATCTAACCTCTCCACGTGAATTGCACAGGCAACATTTACTGGGACAAGTACGCGGCGAACCCCGCCCAGACCGCTGATTCGATCGAGCTCTACGCCCAGCGCTACGCCAACCACCCGGCCCTCCTCGGCTTCTGCCTCCTCAACGAACCCGGCAACAACGGCAACATCAATGTCGACACCATCAAGGCCTACTACCAGGTCCTTTACCCGCTCTCCTTTATTATTTATTTATGTGTTGGCGTCGTGTATCTGCTGACGTTAGTGATGTATGTGCGTCCTCGATGGATTTAAACAGGAGGCGTATGGGCGCATCAGGAAGTACACCTCGTCGGCGTGGGTTGTGCTGAACCCGCTCATCTCGCCCTTCCAGTCGGGCACTGAGCCCGAGTGGACCGGCTTCATGAACCCGGACCAGGGCTACTCCAACGTCTTCATGTCGCTCCACTACTACCACTGCTTTGGCGGCATGCCCTCGGGCGACGACAACGTGATCAACTACGCGCACTACCAGCGCCAGCAGCAGATCGCGCAGTACTACCAAGTCAACCCGAAGCCCATGCTCATCGACGAGTGGTCGGCGTGCGGCGTGAGCGAGGGCAGGCTGGGCGACATGGTCCAGGCCCAGGTGGCGGGCTTCGGGCAGGCGGCGGGCTGGGTCTACTGGGCGTGGTCGCAGACCTGGGGCGGCGACGCCTGGTCGTTCAAGACTGCCTTCGAGAATGGCTGGATCAATCCCAGCCAGACCGGAGTTGCCAGCTGCTGATACTGGAGACCTTTTGGTTCTTGACTTGTTTTCATAATAAATAGTGTATTGTTCAACCACTGGAGTTGGTTGTAAGTTTCGCAAACCCCTTTAAGGCCCCGTCATACGCGAGAGCCGGTGATTGCGGCCAATGGGGCCCGCCCGCGGCGCGAACAAACCGGTGGCGGACGTCTGCGCGTGTCCGCAATAATAGGGTTTTCGCTTCCCAATCATCCGGCACCACCGTCAAAGCAAAACTACGAGACGGCCCCTAAAGGTTGAACAACCGAGGCACGCGGCGGTCACATAACAAGGGGCGTGAAGCAAGCAAGTGGCGTGTGTAAGCTCACTCCCCAAGTAGGAGTAGTAGGACCGACCAATGATGAAAGTATTGATTTTAATGATTAAGAGATGTAATGATGATAAATTGTTTTTAGTTGAGATGGTGGAGAGGGGTCGACCGTTTGAAAAACTTCGCGGTGCGTGCAGTGCGAAGCCGATCGGCGACCAGAGGCTGCCCACAGCAAGCTGCGGGCATGGGTGCCGCCTGGTCCCCCACAAGAAATAAGTTTAATCTTGATGTGAAGCAGGAACGCTTCACTACCAGAGATTAAGCTGATAAGAACAGATACTACACTTGATCTTAGCCAAAAGGCCGAGAAGATGCTTTCCCTCGTCCTCTCTCGCCGCCCTTGACCTCCCCGCACTCGCGCCCGCTTGTGGTTGCCCCCGGAGTTTGCGCAAAAGTGTTTCTTTTTCGTCGGGGACAGTGGGTGAGGAGCAAGCGCGGTCGATTGCAGGGGTGAGAGGCGATGGTACGACCATCAAGAGATATCTTCTGCAAGCCCAGGAGTTGCGCTTCGATTTGGCACATGTCTCAGCCATCCAAGCTGATGCATTGGCCTGTAAACGGATGTCCCATGCAACCTCAACAATTTTGCTCCATAAATGTTTGGGTACTGCAGAGGTAAGGCCACAGTGCCACACATCCTGAGGGGTGGCATCAAGTAGGCAGCTGTGTTAACTTGTCAGATGTTTTTATTGGTGTGTTTTTAAAAGATAGTGTAACTGTACAATGTATGATCATTTTGGGGTAACAGTAAACACTTGCTACACAGTGGGCAATGAGAGGTCAGATGCTTTGGTTGGGGAGGTTGAGCACTTGCTGCACTGTTGCACTGTTGTCATGCAGCACCCCTGTAAAGCTGATGGCTAGGGCATGGTTGTGTATGATTTAGCCAGTTTGTTGTTGGATTGAGTCTGCCACAGGGGCATACTTGTTGAGTTTATGGGTGAGGTGGGCTTTGAAAGATTTATTGTGGGCACCCTTTCAAAGCCCACCTCACCCATAAACTGGATATCTGGTTGCAGGGGGGAGCTGATGCCAGGTGGGGGCTGGTCTTTGATAACTGTGTACTCCACTTGATCTTAGCCAAAGAAGATGCTTTCCCTTGTCCTCTCTCACCACCCCTGACCTCCCCTCACTTGCATCCACTTGTGGTTCTTCCTAGAGTTAGTGCAAAAGTGATACTGTTTCATTGCAAGCAGGTGAGCACCAAGCACAGTCAATTGCTGACATGCAGGGCAATGGTACGGTCATCAAGAGTCCTCTGCAAGCCCTTGAAAAGCTCTTGATGGAGGTGTGGTGCTAATGTCTGATACTCAGCTTGCAGGATTCCATGGTTATTGATTTGGTGGGGATCTAGCATTGTAATGACAATGCCCAGAAACCTGAGATAGAAATGGACCTTCTGACAATCATCAAGTGCTACCATAATTGCACTTCCTTGAAGGGGATGCTCAGCATACATCACCACTTATCTCTTTGGTGGTTCTGCTGCAACATGAGAACTACCACCAGTGCTGCATTCCCCTACATGAAGGCACAAGGTGGCTGGCGATGTCAAGCTCCACAAAACAAAGGATTGTAGAAAGTATGAAAGGGCTGAGAGGTACGCCACAGTAGTTCTCTTCCTCAACTATCTCACCTGAGCATCGCGCACAAGCAGCAAGACGGCTTCATTAAATTGAGCGGTGGTGTATGTTGTGTGTTCGTGTTGTTGCAACAAATAAATAGGGGTTTAAAAGTAACAATTGTGCGCCGCCACGGTCCGTCATCTCTCGTCTCTCCTCCACCACCACCTTCGCCCGGTCTTGCTCTCTCTGTCGCGTCTCTCTCGATCTCGCAGCGCGAGATTGGTCTCTCCAATCGCTCGCCCCCCGCCTGCTCGTCCTCCTCCTCCGCGTCCATCATCGTCATCATCGTCGCCGTCATCGCCCGCCTTGTACAATATAAAACAAAAAGAAAATCGAGTATCCTCTCTCCGCCGTCGTCGTGGTCGTCGTCATCGTCGTCGCTCAAAGGTTGTCCCACCAGCCGCTCTCGAGCTCGTGCTCCATGAAGGGGTCCTCGAGGATCGTCCCTTCGAAGCCGGTGCCGTTGAAGGGAGGCAGGAGGCCGCCAAAGCCCGCGTCGCCGCCCAGGCCCAGGCCCGGCATGCTCATGGGCGCGCCGTTCTCCATCATCATCGCCCCCATCATGCCCGTCGCGTTGACCGGCGCCATGCCGTTGCTCGCGCCGTGCTGCTGCTGCTCGTCCATACGCTCGAGCTTGGCGGCGCCCGGCTCGGGCTTGACGCGCGCGTCGCTGCCGGCGGCGACCTCGTCCTGCGAGGCCTGAGACGAGGAAGATGACGACGCGGCGGCGGCGGCGTCGGCGGCCACGGAGCCGATGGTCTCGCGCATGAGGTCGTTGTCCTCCCGCTCACGTTTTCGCTCGCGCTCCTCCAACTGCTCCTCGGTCTTGATGGCCTTCTCGCCGTTCGCGCCGCCGCCATTGCCGCCGCTGCCGCCGAGGCCGCCCCCGTTGTTGTCCGACGACTCGTCGGGCTGCTCTCGC